>OVBE01008816.1:0-16732 GCA_900406425.1 Iberis pinnata | reverse complement strand
CTTTTACCCACATAATCTAAGACCTAAACCTATTGTTAAGTCTTGATTCAACAATATGAAAACCTTTTAAAAATAAAAAATGAGAGGTGTTGAGTTTGAATTTCATCGTTGATGACTTGTTTGTTAATATATGATTACATAAAAACTTTCTCTTTTAATAGACTTGCGCTTTAATGTCGAAATATTGTAGTGGGAGACACTTTCTATTGAGAGTCAATTTTATGGAGGTGTATTTGGGATAAGTATTTACACTTTATGCGACTTTGTGTTTTTTTTTGTATTTTAGAGAGGAAAAAGAAAACTTTTGTCTCCATTATACCCTTATTTTTCTATATAATTACACTCTACCATTTGACATTTGCTTTTTTTCACCTCCTATCTTTAAAAACCAATTACTTGATAATATATATATATATATAAACTAAAAATTATACCAAAATTCTTAACCTTTTATATTCTATAAATAGACACTTGTTTTGTTTAATTTGGACATAGAAAAAAAAACAAATTACATACGTCTGTGGACACGACACTTTGTGTACGTGACGCTATTTATTCGATGTACCAATAATTATTCAGTCTGTGTACAATGACGTGTATCATTTAGCATGTGTATAAGATCATGTACATGATGCTTGTGTGTACAACTCGCGTATCATGCAACATACATACACAATGTTCTGTACACAATACTTGTGTACATCATGCTAATTATTAAATGTACACATCTAATACTTCGTATGATGTACACAAACATCATGTACACATCATTGTACATAGACTGCATTATCATTTTTGTACGACTGCATTATCATTATGTAAGACTGCATTATTATTGTGTACATCTAATCATTAGCATGATGTACACAAGAATCATGTACACATCCATTGTATACGCGACGCTATACACATGTTGCATTATACACGAAGTTGTACTCCGAATAGTTAGCGTCGTATACAGAAAGCGTCGTGTACACAAAACGTCGTATACACAAAATATTGTGTACACACATCGTCTTGTACACAAAATATTGTGTACACACATCGTCTTGTACACAAAATATTGTGTACACACATCGTCTTGTACATACGTCATGAAACTTGTGTTTTGTTTTGTGTCCAAAAAAAAACAAAAGGTTTATAAGTACAAAAAATATAATTTTTGGTATAATTTTTATTTTTTAAAATATATATATTTGCAACTAATTAATTCCATAGGTTGAGGATGATAAATAAAAATATCACATCAATACCACTTTTTTTTCTCTCTTACCCTTTTAAAGTGCACTAGAGTGAAAGAATAGCACAAATCTACTAAAGTGAAAAATATTTTAGGAGAAAGTGCACTTGATTATAATTTATTCTTCTTTTAATGATATAAACATAATCATTTGAACTAATGGTAAAATATTCAAAACTCTTGTTAAATTAATATCCTAATTCCATTTTTAAAATGAATATTATGTCACATAAAGGTATTTTCTGAATTAAAAAATAATCAAACCCATTAGTACTTATTTCTCTTATTAAGTTTAACAAACCACCTAGATACCAATAGTGATTGCTAAATAGCTAAATAGAAAATTTACTCTTTATTATATCTAATTCGGAAGATGAAAAAATATATCTAATTCAGATGTATTAATTAACTCAAATTTAAATGAACGACATAACTTATGTACACTAGTTAAATTCTAAGTCCAAAAATATAAACCTTAAACCCTCTATCATATACCCTATATTATCCTATATCATAAACTTTAAACCCTATTGCACAAAATATAAACCCTAAATCGTAAACCACAAACATAAAACCCAAAATCATATATAGTAGACCTTAACCCTAACATTGTTAACCATATATACTTGAGTAATATGACTATTATATATTTTTGCGATAATTTATGGGCTTAGGATCTATTATGTTCAATATTTACCATCTATTAAAATATAAGTGTGTTTAAAATAACACTAGATGATATCTCGCGTTATGCGCGAAAATATGTTATAAAATATAAAGTATGACTTAAATTGTATGTATTATTATATAGTTTTTCAAATTATGATTATAGAATTTTTTTTTGATGACCAAGGAGTTCTGGGCCGAAGCCCGTACATCTCCCCAGGGCGAGGCTCAAACCATGTTATATAACTCTCCTTTGGAGAGCAAACCTCTCCCACCGTGAATCGAACCCAGAAGCACAACATCACCAACGACTGCGCTTAAACCAACTGGGCCAACTCATCGTTGGTATGATTATAGAATTTGCTGACTATATTTATATAAATACGCAGTAAAAATGTGATAATTTTGTAGAAAATATATAATTATATAACATAAAATGTAATAAATGTATTATTTTTATTTTTTATATAATATATATATATATATATATATATAGATATTTTAAAATATATGTTAGATTGGTTTATTAATTAAGATACATATATTTAATATTATAAAACTTAAGCATATTTCAAATTTAATATAGATACTTTTATATTATTAAAATATTAACAAATTAAAATTATTTATTTAAAATTTTATTATGTTATATATTATTATATTTATACTCTTAGAACATATATTTTCTCATAAATTAATCTAAAAATAAATTTTGTAAATTATAGTAAATTAAAAAATGAATTTCCTAAATAAAAGGACAAAAAAATCTTGGTAAATATTTTTAATCTAGATAATGTGTTTATATATAAATTACTAATGGCATATCATGTAATTTATTATAAACTTAAGATGTCTTTTAAAATATTCTTCCCTTTTAATATATAGGAGATATAAAAATTTGTGTAATATGTATATTTAATTATAAATACAATATTTATTAGATAAAAAATCAAGATATTAAATATTTAAATAAATTTATATCATACTAATTATATACTTTAGTAAAATAAAGTATCTTACATGTGGCAAAATTGCTCAAACTTCGACCTATAACCATTCAATTCGTTCGGTTCTCTATCCATGATGGCTCCACATCATCTTTCTGGTATATAACTGGTCCTCTCTTGGTCCTTTGTACTCTCTTGCAGGTCTTCGGGGAACACGTGAATTAGGAATACCACGACTAGCTATGGTATCCGATGATGCGGTTTCTGGTAGTTGGCGCATTAGAACCTCACGAGTTCAAACGTACTGCACCATCCGTGACCAGATTCTCGCCCTACCGGCTCCCATCCCGGACTCAGGCCGTGACACACCCTTATGGCAGCATCTCAATGACGAATACAAAAGATATTTCACCTCCACCACTACCTGGAAATAGATACGTCTCTCTTTCCCCAAAATCCCATGGTCGTCACTTATTTGGTTTCCTCAGTCTATTCCTCGTTATGCTTTTATTTCTTGGCTTGCTATGTTAGACAGGCTATCCACAAGTGCTAGAATGCGAGCTTGGGGTCATCATTAACCTTGCGCACTCTGCGATGAGCCGGATGAAACCCGTGACCACCTATTCTACGCGTGTCCCTTCTCTTTCACGGTCTGGAGCAATCTGACCTCGCGCCTTCTTCACCATCGTCTCAACCCGGATTGGACAGCAACAATTAGCTCATTGCGGCATCACTCTCTACCAGTTATTGATCGAGTTCTTCTGAAGCTTGCGTTCCAATCCTTGATCTATCATTTGTGGAAGGAAAGGAACAACCGCACTCATGCGCAGCCTTGCCGCACAGCTCCTCAACTATGCAAGATCATATCTCAGACAATTGCTGGCCGCATAACCAGCCTGCGATATGATCATCAGTCCCGTTATGCATCTCTGGCTCAGCGATGGGCGGATACCAGCACATAGAGCTAGTCCATCGCGCAACTCTACCAACTTCTCTTTGCTATTTCTATTGCATTTCTTCTTACGACGTCGCTAGATATAAGGTCTGCACTCTATTTCATGCCACTAGTTTTGTCTCATTGGATTTTCTAGTGCCAGGTTTTAACGAGGTAACTTTATATCCCATTCACAACGCGCCCTTTTCTTCTCAATATTCTCCCAACTTTTTTCTCGGTTACCATAACACATTGTAAATAACTCTTTTTGCATTAATATCATTTTAACATTTAATAAAAAAAATATTATTTTCAAAATATAATTAAATATAAAAATAAATAGTGTAAATAAACTATATATTTAAATCTTTCATGTTTTCAATATTCTTATATATATATATATATATATATACATATTATTTATTTCACATTAAATAAATATATATATATATATATATATTACACATATATTTGATTTTCCAGAATAATTCTAAGTTAATTGGTAATAACAAATATATATAAGGGGAATTCTCAAAAATACCACTAAAAATTAGGTTTATTCCCAAAATACCACACATTCCCAAAATTTCTAAAAATATCACAAAAATATTTTTGTTCCAAAAATACCATAAAATTTGAAATAACTTTAAAATTTCAAATTTAAACCCTAAAACCCTAAAACCAAACATTACTCCTTTTAAAACTAAACCCTAAACTCTCTTTAGTGAATCCAAACCAAAAATTTTAAATTTTAAACCTTTAAAAATCACTTTTTTATGTTTGTGGTATTTTTGGAACATTTGAGAGTGTGTGGTATTTTTGGAACTTTTGGGAGTGTGAGGTATTTTGGAATTTGAACTTCTTTTGATGGTGTTTCAAAGAAATCCTCTATATATAATTTTAGTTATATTTTCGTTCAAAATAAGTGTTTTGATTTTTCTAATTTTTAATTATATTTTATATAATTAAATAAAATTATAGTTTAAATAACTATAATTTCTTTTTAAATAAGTTATTTATTTTAAAATATAGATTTTTATTTTTTTTATTTTGTAAAGAGTCATAAATATTGTTTGGATATGGGACAATTACATTTTTGCCATTTTTCGTATGCCCCTTTTCACCCCTGTCACTTTCAAAATCACTTAATCAATTTTGCCACTTTTTATTGCGAAATGACCATATTACCCCTATCTGTTTTTTCACTCTTCTTTGTCTTATTCGCCGGAAAAATCTCCTCAATTCACTCTCCTTAATCTAGATCTCGCCGCTTGCATTTTGACAAGATCTTCTTAATCCTTAATCGTTTGGTATCGATTTTGGAGGATTTTATTAAGCGAAGAAACTTTCGGGTTAGCAATGGTTTGAATTCGGAGACTGAAAATCGCGAATAAAACTAGTATGGTCTTTAATCTCTCAATTCTTTCTTCTTACTTTTCTTCTCTTGTTCAATTTTTTGAATCGGGATTTTGTGAATGTCTAATTCCGTAATAATGGTTTGTAGTAGATAGTCGAATCAGAGATTTGGAGAACGAATCCTTGCATGACCAATAATTTTCTATATTTTTTTCTTAATATTGTCTTTTGTTTGTTTTTTCTGTAAATTCTCAATCATAGATTTCTACAAGTGAATAATGTGACTATATTGAGTTTCTCACTTAATCAAAATTAGATATCTGACTTTCTTGTTTTCTTTAACCTCAATCACAATTATACATGGAGGAAGAGATTTCCTAGTAGATCTTGCAAATTTGATAAGCTCTGAAGCAGAAACATGGCTAAGAATCAAATTTGGTGTATTTGGATTCTCTGTTGATGATAAACTACATTTGACTTCTAGAGGTTGGTAATTGGTATTGAAACATCACTACAAAAAACTGAGGGTATTGTGACGTTTACTTGAGACGAAAAATGTTGGTCACCAATCAAAGACCTTTTACTTACGATTTTGTGACTAATTATTTTTTGTCACAATTTTGTTGTTATTTTGTCATTATATTGCAACGAAAAAAATTTGTGACTAAAGTAGTCACATATAGTAACATAAATGTGACAATAAAATAACAGTAACATGTGTGACTATAATATGACGAAATGTATATTGATAAATAATAACGTAATTGAGACGTACATGCGTATTACCATTGTAAAACATAATGATTTTCAAATGTGAATGGTATGGTGCTACCATTGGAAAAGACATACAAATGAACAAGTCATGAATAAACTTGTTTTGAACCTAAACTGAATACTCGATTTCTATTTGGATTTTATATAATCGGACTCAAAAACCCTAAAATTCAAAGCTAAACCAAAACCCGAACGTCCACCTCTAAAATGATATATATATATATATATATATATTGAAAGATGTATAGATTGTTGCCCCAAAACAAATATCAAAAAATATTATATGAAAACTGAAAACTACTATTGATTCAAATAAAAATATTTCATGAAAAATCACAACCCATTATAATTTATATATGACAATGATATAAGGTTTAGAGATTAGGGTTAGATTCTTAAGCTAATTTATCTTTAAAATTTTAGTTTTCTATTATGATAATTATAATTTGTCACACATTTATTATTACTATGAGACCGTAAGTATCAAATTAATTATAATGCAATAGCATATTTTATCACTAAACTATATGTGACTACGAAACTCAAAATTATCATTAATTTTTTAAATATATAAAATTATAATATACCTAAAATTTAATATCAAATTTTTTTTTAAGTTTTAAAATCTTATATTTTGTAAACCAATGTATTTTAAAAGCTTAAACTCAAACTTCAAACATTAAATTTAAATTTTAAACCTAATACATCCTGAAATTTGTACTTAGTCATTTTTTGAATTATAATTTTGTTAATCTTAAAATATTCTCATTGGTTAATCAATAACACAAAAGATTAGTTCACATGATAAGGTTACTATTGTTGATTAACTAAATCTAATGGTCTAGATATTCCCCTAGCTTCTTCTTCTCTATGCGTTCTCATCGATTCGTCTTCAATCTCTCAACGAGTCTGACTTTGTCTCTCTATTCAATAAAACACCATAAGCTACATCCTCTGAAATCTCCGATGGATTCGGTGGTTTTGGCAATGGCGGCGTGACCTCTTGGGCTTAAATCGGGAAACAACTAGATGTTTTTTTTAGACCATGATTTTGTAATCGGATTGTAGATCTCGGCGTCAGATTTGAATTGGCCTTGAGTCTCTGTTCCGTAACTGCTCAAAACGCAAAATCCAAGATTAAATCTCATTGAGAATCCATGACATTCATCTCTTCCTTCCGTCATCGGAGATTATAATTGTTTGTGGATCATCTAATGAAATAGTTTTCTTAAAACCCATAGGATTTTTTCAACTTGCTTCCTAACCTCCACCTGAACGATTTGTTCAAGGCCTTCTCAGGTGAGTTTCTGTGATCGATATGTTATAATTGGGCTACTTTCTGAATCATTAGGTTCATAAGTCTTACTATGCTCGTATGTTGTACACTGTAAAGTGAAAAATGACATAATGCTTGTTATCAATCTATCATTCCTTATTCGAAGTGTCATTGCTCTCCACAACTTGATCAACAACAAAGTTAGTTCATAATTTATCTAAATTGTCATAACATGACATTGACTTTGAATATTGGGATGCTATGTTTTTGTTGCTGAACAAGGAACATGAAAAAGCAGAGGACTCAAAGCCAGTAGCCATACTTTATTGCCAAGTTTGTGGTGTTTATAATTTTTTCGTGAAAAAGGAAGATTAAACATATTTTGCATGTCTCAATTGGGAGAAAAAGAAAACAAATGCCAGAAGAAGGTTTAGTCGAACTTAAGTTCCTCCGGCTCCTGTTAAATCAATGTGGTTATTTTAATTCGATTTTATCGTCAAGGTAAGCAAAGAAACTCTTGAGCATGTGAATTAATATCATGTAAGTATCGATTCATTAAAGTTACTTTCTTCGAGTTTGTGTGTTAGATTTGCATAACTTATCAATATTTTAATCCAGGAATGAGTGAATAGGAAAATTTCTTCTGTTGTGCTTGTGTGTTTAGTGTTTTTTAAAGCTTTGAAAATTTATTGGCCAGCAAAGTTCTCTTATTATATCTAAGATGCTCTAATGTTTCTAAATGTGCGAGTGGTATCGATAAAGATTTGTTTTTTTCTTATATATATTCGACTTTCAGGAGCTAACAGATCCAGCAGCTCAAGCTCATGTAAAGGTTCTATCTTTTTATGTTCGTAGATTGTTATGTATCAACATAATTGATTGTGTAGGTGCTGAGACATCAGAAACTCATTACCGAAGTAATGGAAGAGAATGAAAAGCTTCTAAGGATAATCGTTGAAGATCTCAAAGTTTCAGCCGAGAAACTAAAAATCAGTTTCCTTGTACAAGTACAGAATACCATGCAAAGATTGCTTCAAGTGTAGTAGAGAATAGAGAAGAAATAGATTAAGAAAGTTGTAACCCAATTTCTTCATTTGTTTTGAGATGAGGACCAATTGGTACACAAGCATTGCAGGAATTGCAGCGTACATGAACGTTGCTGTAATTGTGTTATTGCGTTTTTATTTAACAATTTTTATTAACAAATTTTTGTCAAACCAAACTTTAATCATAAGATATTATTCTTATATATTAAAAATGTTTTGAGTCACAAAAATTATCATGAAATGCGTTGTATCAGGTGAAAAGATTATGATGCTATAATAGTCACACAATACGATAATTCGAGACAATCTTATTCATTAGTAATTGTGACGGGTAACCATTGAACTTTTAGTCATTAGTAGTGACTATTTTGGTACTATAATTTTGTCATCACAAGTGACATATTTGAAACGTTATTTTAGTCAAGACAAATGACGATTATGAGACGATTATTTTAGTCTCTCTGTGATACAAATTGCTACTATTATGAACCGTAACAGTTGAAGACAAAATAGTTACTAAATAATTGGTCACAAATTGTGTGACGTTTTTGTTAGGAAACAAAATTTGTGACACACGTATTATGACTGTTCAAAAATCATCACAAATTCGGAACAAATTTTTTATTGTGACGAAAAAGTTATTATTGCGACGAAAGAATTTGTCTCAATATGTTCAATTTCTTGTAGTGATCCCTTATCATAATTATTGAACTCTATGCTAGTGCAAAAGTGTTTATTGTGATCTCTGAAGATATCTTTTAAACAACCGTTGTAGACTGGTTTATATGGTTTTAAACTTTATGTTAAAAAGCGTTTAAAAATTGTCTATACCCTTTTAAACAACTGTTTATAAGAGTTTATACTGTTTTAGAACTTTTTATTATCTAAATATTTATACATAATCTTATTCTTTTGTTTTGTTATTTTATATACTATTATACTGGTGAAAATCAGCTCTTTTTAGTATGATTTTGTCTGGATTGGGATTTAAGATCAACACCAAAATTTGTAGTGCGTTTATGAGATGTTCAGCTTTAGTTGTCTCATTCACTGATTCCAAACTTCAATGGGGTGTCACAGATATTCAAACTAAACTACAAGGATAAAATCATTAAATGTTTCCAAAATCTTAAAAGTGTGGGACACAAGGTTTGCTTCAAAGACCTGACAACATAAACTTGAGTTTATAGGGGGAGGCGTATGGAGTTTCAAGTATCATACTGCTCTAAGCTGTTTTTCATTGTGTATTATTAGGTATCGTTTACTCTTTTTTGAAAAAGAATCGGTCAAACATTATACAGTTTTAAACAGCATGTTTTACCAAATGCTAGTGTAAATGTTTTTATTTTGATCTATGAAACAACTGATTTAGTCTAGTTTATACTGTTTTAAACTGTATGTTTAAAAGTGTTTAAAATTGTCTATACTCTGTTAAACAACTGTTTTAGAAAGAGTTTATACTGATTTATATCTTTTTATAATCTAAATATTTATACATTTTTATACATAATCTTATAAAAATTACTTATAATTTTTATACTGTTTTAAACGGAAAAGATCTAAAGTTGTATAAAGAAAATATCATTCAAAATACTATTTTTATACGGTTTTAAACCGTATGTTTTAAAAATGTTTAAAATTTGTCTATACTCCTTTAAACAATTGTTTTACAAAAGAGATTATACTGATTTAGATCTTTTTATTATTCATACATATTTATACATAATCTTATAAATTTACTTATAATTTTTATACTAATTTAAATGGAAAGGATCTTAAGTTGTATAAAGAAAATATCATTCAATATACTATATTTATACGGTTTTATACTGTATGTTTAAAAGTGTTTAATAGTTGTCTATACTCTTTTATACAATTATTTTAGAAAGAGTTTATACTGATTTAGATCTTTTTATTATCTAAATATTTGTATATATTTATACATAATCTTATAAAATTTGCTTACAATTTTTATACTGTTTTAAACGCGAAGGATCTAAAGTTGAATAAAGAAAATATCATTCAATGTACTATATTTATACGGTTTTAAACTGTATGTTTAAAAAGTGTTTAAAAGTTGTCTATACTCTTTTAAACAATTATTTTAGAAAAATATTTATACTGATTTAGATCTTTTTATTATTTATACATATTTATACATAATCTTATAAATTTACTTATAATTTTTATATTGTTTTAAATGGAAATGATCTTAAGTTGTATAAAGAAAATATCATCCAATATGCTATATTTATAAGGTTTTAAACTATATGTTTAAAAGTGTTTAATATTTGTTTATACTCTTTTAAACAATTGTTTTAGAAAGAGATTATATTGATTTAGATCTTTTTATTATTTATACATATTTATACACAATCTTATAAATTTTACTTATAATTTTTATACTGTTTTAAACGGAAGGATCTAAACGTTGTATAAAGAAAATATCATTGAATATGCTATATTTATACGGTTTTGAATTGTATGTTTAAAAGAGTTTAAAAGTTGTCTATACTCTTTTAAACACTTGTTTTAGAAAAGAGTTCATACTGATTTAGATCTTTTTATTATCTAAATATTTATACATATTTATACATAATCCTATAAAATTTACTTATAATTTTTATACTGTTTTAAACTGGCAGGACCTCAAATTTGTGTAAAGAAAATATCATTCAATATACTATATTTATACTGTTTTAAACTGTATGTTTAAAAGAGTTTAAAAGTTGTCTATACTCTTTTAAATAATTGTTTTACAAAGAGTTCATACTGATTTAGATCTTTTTATTATCTAAATATTTATACATAATTTATATAATTTACTTATAATTTTTATATTGTTTTAAACGGAAGGATCTAAAAGTTGTATAAAGAAAATATCATTGAATATGCTATATTTATACGGCTTTAAACTGTATGTTTAAAAGAGTTTAAAAGTTGTCTATACTATTTTAAAAAATTGTTTTAGAAAGATTTTATACTGATTTAGATCTTTTTATTATCTAAATATCTATACATATTTATATAAAATCTTATAAAATTTACTTATATTTTTATACTGTTTTAAACAGAGAGGATCTTATGTTGTATAAGAAAAATATCATTCAATATTATGTTTATACGGTTTTAAAATGTATGTTTAAAAATTGTCTATACTCTTTTAAACAATTTTTAAACTCTTTTAAACAATTGTTTTAGAAAGAGATTATACTGATTTAGATCTTTTTATTATTTATAATATTTATACATATTTATACATAATCTTATAAAATTTACTTACAATTTTTATACTATTTTAAACGAAAGGATCTAAAAGTTGTATAAAGAAAATATCATTGAATATGCTATATTTATACGGTTTTAAACTGTATGTTTAAAAGTGTTTAATAGTTGTCTATACTCTTTTAAACAATTGTTTTACAAAAGAGTTTATACTGATTTAGATCTTTTTATTATTTATATATATTTATACATAATCTTATAAATTTTTCATATAAATTTTTATACTGTTTTAAACGGAAAGAATCTTAAGTTGTATAAAGAAAATATCATTCAATATACTATATTTATACGATTTTAAACATTATGTTTAAAAATGTTTAAAAGTTGTCTATACTCTTTTAAACAATTGTTTTAGAAAAAATTATATTGATTTAGATCATTATATTATCCAAATATTTATACATATTTATACATAATCTTATAAAATTTACTTATAATTTTTATACTGTTTGAAACCGGCAGGATCTAAAAGTTGTATAAAGAAAATATCATTGAATATGCTATATTTTATACGGTTTTAAACTGTATGTTTAAAAGAGTTTAAAAGTTTTCTATACTCTAAAGAATGTTTTAGAAAGAGTTTATACAGATTTAGATCTTCTTATTATCTAAATGTTTATACATATTTATACATAATCTTATAAAAGTTTTTTACAATTTTTATATTGTTTTAAACGGAAGGATCTTATCATTGAATATGCTATATTTATACGGTTTTAAACTGTATGTTTTAAAACCATTTATATGTGATTAAAATTAATTTATACAGATTTATATTTTAAATTATAAATCTGTTGAATAAAATATGTATTTTCTTATTCTGATCAATTATCTATCACGCATAATTTAGAAGCAGATGTTTAAAAATTTATAAAAGTAAAATATATTTAATTAACTAAGAGTTGAAAAAACAGATTACATTATTCAAGCAACAATTCAACAACTTTATCAGAAAATTCTTTGTGAAAAGCAAGTGTTTCCATCTTCCGAAAACACGCATCGCAAATTGGCTCCGGTTTATACCATTCATCCCATGGGTCTCCCCATCCATATATTACTTAACATGGGCACTAATCAATTTCCTGTTAATAAAAATCAAGTTGAGAAATCCTTTCTACATAGAGTGGAGGCAAAGTGTTGTGCCACATAAATCTTGTAGACGATTTAACCTTCATCTTTGCAGATCTAATAAAATCCTTAGAAAGATTAACTAAAACGTCATTGAAAACTGCACCATGGAACATAATTCTTGTGAGATGAGTATATGTGTATACTGCCAGATCATACCCTTTCTCAGCAGCAACTTTAATCTTGAAGAGACCTTCTTCAATTTTACCATTTTGAAAAAAATCTCATGTTCCAATAATAAAGAGAGCATAAGGGTTTTGATAATGGACACAAGCCCGATTGAAACTTACTTTGTTTTTGGTGTTTTGCCAAGAAATATCCATGGTGAAAAGATCAACGCTTCTGTAGAACGTCTCCGTTTGAACAACATCTCTAATAGCTACACAAATTTTCTGATAATTGAGAAGATCGGTAAACGAGTGAATGACTGCTTTAAGGATTATTGTTTCAAGGACTTCTGGGGGAAGATCGAGAATTTTTGGCCTCCCAAGTAACCACTAATAAAATCTTTTTCCTCATGATAGAAATCCTATAATAGAAGAGAAAATTTGCCCCATATTTTGTTTTTATTTATGTTCACTCATGAAAGATTAAAGAATAATGGTTGAAACGAGAATGAGTGAATGATTGACACTACTTCATACACGGATATATATATATATATATATATATATATATATATATATACTTGTACGTGTACACGAAATTCGAAAAGATGTGACTTTTCAAAAGGAAACCTTTCGTTTGATTATGAAAAAACGTGTACACGTACACTTTCAAATTTATTCCTTTTCGTTTCTTCAATTTTAGAGAGTTGCGTCTGTTTGTGTTTTAATTCTTTTAATGATTAGATTAAAAGAACATTATGATTAATATCTGTTTTTTCCCTTTTATCTGTTTTAGAGAGTTACGTCTGATAATGAAATAATTTTTTTAAATGGTTATATTAATAATTGTTTTTAACTTTTAACTGACTTTTCTTAAGAATTCATATCTCTCCTCTGATTCTGTTACTTATTAGTATTCAAATTGTTAAAATCAAAGGAATCATATTTCAGAAGATAACAAAGTTTCGCTTAGTTTTTTTAATTTTTTAAATAAATTTTAACCTTTTTATACTACTTTATAAAAACTGTTTAAATGAAATTCTCAATTCCTAAAACATATAATATGATTTTCTTATATAACTTTAGAAACTAATGTTTTAAAAATAGATAATTTGAACTATCACTTTAAAGCAGGATGACAAATTAATACAAACTGTTCAAAACAGTGTAAATATATCTTTAGGCCCATAGCCCACCTAAAAAGAGTAGAGTTCATTTCACTTTTATATCTTGCGATTTCTTTCTCCTTCCCGATTGTCTCGTGCATCTTTTCTTATCTTTTTCGTTTTGAAAATCGATTCAGGTAAATCGCATATCGATTTTCTCCGATCTAGTTTTTGATTTCACATTGTTAATTGTCTCGATGCTCGATTAATATAGATTTTTTGAGATTTCCTCAAATATCGATTTATATAGATTTTTTGATTTTTTGTTTTAGAAGAGCGGCAAAGCTGATGGTTTATTTTTATTTATAAAGTTAGTATGGTTTTTGATTTTCAATGAACTTGATCTACGATTTATAAAATTAGATCCGTTTTTGATTATTAGAGATCTATATACTGATTATTATTGTTTCATTTTGGTGTTTTTGTATCAGTTTCCAATTGATAAATATTGTTTGGTTTATGGCTTAATTTCTTAAAATTAATATATGATTTATAAACTTAGATTCCTTTTTAATAATAAATGAGATATAAACTGATAAATATTGGTTCATTCTGGTATTTTTTCACTTTTATATCTTGCAATTTCTTTCTCCTTCCCGATTGTCTCGTGCGTCTTTTCTTATCTTTTTCGTTTTGAAAATCGATTCAGGTAAATCGCATATCGATTCTCTCCGATATAGTTTTTGATTTTCACGGTGTTAATTGTCTCATGCTCGATTTATATAGATTTTTTGAGATTTCTCATATATCGATTAATATAGATTTTTTTATTTTTTTGTTTTAGAAGAGCAGCAAAGCTGATGTTTTATTTTTATTTATAAAGTTAGTATGGTTTTTGATTATCAATGAGCTTGATCTATGATCTATAAAATTAGATTCGTTTTGATTATCAGAGATCTATATACTGATTATTATTGTTTCATTTTGGGGTTTTTGTATCAAATTCAAATTGATAAAAAAATTTTGGTTTATGGCTTAATTTCTTAAAATTAATATATGATTTATAAACTTAGATTTCTTTTTGATAATAAATGAGATATAAACTGATAAATATTAGTTCATTCTGGTATTTTTCTTTTACAAATTATGTATAAAAATATGGAATCAGAAGATGATTATGACATATTACACCTTCCTCCAAAGTTTTACAAACCTGGTCATAAACCAGATGAGGAGAAGAAAATTATGCAACATTCAAACCTCCAGCTAGTTGATGTTGTATTTTCATCACTTACAACCGAAGAATTCACTATACTTGAAGATTCTTTTCTAGGTCCCATCATTAAATTATCAAGAAGAATTCCACTTCTTCATGTAGAGAAGAATTTTGGTAGATGGACATCAGGGATTGTGGTTCACGTTTCAATCTCAACCTATAAGATTTTCAGAAAAGGAATTCTTCCTTATAACTGGAGTACAAAGTGAAGGTGATATACGCATTTTACAAATTTATATGGTTTTTCATTCTTATAATTTATATGGTCTAATATATGGACATGATTTGAAGACGAACCTTTAAAAAAGACTTCAAAAATACCTTATTCATGGATGCAAGACACCGCAGATAAGTTTACTGTAAACAATTTAGTGCAACTCCTTTTGAATGGGGGACAAAAGATGGATAGTTCAGAGAGAGTTTCTTTAGGAGGTTTAATTTTAACTGAAGGAATACTTATGGCTGGAAATCCAAGTGAAAAAATTAGTAGATCAACTCTGTTAAGTGCTTTGGAATTTGATAATTACTGTAAGATTCCATGGGGTAGAAAAGCTTTCGAAGTGTTAAAATATAGTATCAAGAGAATGATTGACGCTACTTGGCCTAAAGGCCAATATGAAGTAAAGGGCTTTGCATTGACCTTTAACCTTTGAGCCTTTAGTGCTGTCCATTTGTTAGGAAAAACTTTTGCAACCAAATTTTCTTCAATTCCATGGTGTATGCAATGGACAAGTACTAGGACTCCTATGATCAGTGAAGTTCTACAAATCGAGAGAGTAGAAAATGTAAGTTTTTATCTTAGTTAAATAAGACTTTATAAGGTTTTATAAGAGTTTATAAGCTTCAACTGATAAAATTGTAAACACATTTATAAGGTTTTGTAGGGGTTTATAAAAAAGGCTTAAAAATGTTTAAACATGTTTAAAAAAGATAATAATAAAAAAATACAAAAAATACAAACAAAATATAGCTATAAAATTAAATGTTTAAACACATGCTTTAGAATAGTTTATATACTGTTTATACTGTTTTATACTCTTTTAAACAGCTTGTTTATAATGTTTTATACTCTTTTAAACCCTTTGATTTTACTGTTATATCCTTTTAAAATAGTAAATAGTTTTATAAGGTTTTATAGTTGCTTATTAAAGGCTTATAGAATGTAATTTGATTATATAAAACAAAAGAATTGGGATATGTTGTTAATATTTTCATAATCTGTATTCATAAAGATTTATGATTTTATATATCATGTAACGTAGAAAATAATCTTGTACAGGTTGAAGTAAAGTCTATACTAGCTGATACAGAGTTTTTTTAAAGAATCTATACAAGAAGAAGATTTGTGTTGCAAGGATTTTCTAAGTATANAGTATAGTTGATCTCATTCAACAAGGATATAGGTTAAAAACTTCTGAATGGATCCAAGGGTATGTGGATGTATATGTAGCAATTCAAGAAATCGGTGACGCACGTGTGAAAGACCCACCAATGAATACAAGCCAGAAGTTGAAAAAAATCATCCAAATGATTGAAGGTGTGAATAACAGGCTACTCGTTATTGAGAAAGTTCTAGATATTAAATCTAGGA
>OVBE01008815.1:0-16733 GCA_900406425.1 Iberis pinnata | reverse complement strand
TTTCAACCAAAACTGCAAATTCAGGATCTACTAAAACTATCAAACACAATAAAAGTGATAATTGTTTCAATTTTTGTATTACTTTTTAGTCGTTAGTGTTTATTAATATTAATTATTATACGGTCGTGACATAAATCTACAAGTGCGGCGTCAAGTTAAAACGCTGGTTTTTTTGGTTGCTCATCAATTGCAACCTACCAAACTTAAATCAACCAGTATTAATGCGATATAACTCTTTTTGATATTGTGAAAAATATGTAATTATTTTCTAAAGAAAAGTATTATACGTATATATATAATTCGTTACACGATAGTTAATGAACATACAAGGTAGTCGTTGTCGTCTACATCTTATGCAGGATAGTTGATCTTTTACAGTAACCACTTTCAAATATATCGTAGAATTATATTATAATATACAGGTTATTAATTAGGTTTATAAAGTTCAATTTATTGTGATATTACAATTATTTTTTATGATTTTAAGTATAGGCATATCGTTCATATAACTAAACTCATTGGTATGTATTAACATATTTTAATTTAAACGAAAACTTTAAGATTTTGTTCATTAAACATAGTCTTTATATATAAGTTAATAATACAAAATTTTGAGGAATTCCTTGAAACACAATCAAAACTAGTTCAAATTCCAAAACTTCCACACACTCCCAAAAGTTCTAAAAATTCCACACTCTCTCAAATGTTCCAAAGATACGACAAACATAAAATGTAAATTTTAAGAGTTTATAATTTAAAATTTTTGGTTTGGGTTCACTAAATAGAGTTTAGAGTTTAGTCTTGAACGGGGTAGAGTTTGGTTTTAGGGTTTTAGGATTTAAATTTGAAATTTTAAAGCTATTTCAAATTTTGTGGTTTTTTTGAAACAAAAAAATTTTGTGGTATTTTTGGAAAACAAATGTGGTATATTTGGAACGTTTTGGAGTGTGTGGTATTTTTGGAATAAACTTAGTTTTTGATTGTATTTTTGAGAGGGCCCCTAAAATTTTAGTTTTAAGATTAATTCAAATCAATTAATAAATTTCTAAATCTCTACATTATTGAATTATAGAAGTTTTCTTATACCCTTTACTATATACTATATTGCATTACATTTATCTACTGTTTTTTAACCATTAGCTTTAGACACTTTCTTAATCCAAGTTATAAAAAATCCAATTTGTAATCAATTTAAATTTTTGGGATTCTCAAACATACCAAAAAAATTAAGCATATTCCAAAAATATCACACACTCCCAAAAGTTCCAAAAATACAACAATTTTTTTCCAAAATTACTACAAAAATGTTTTTGTTCCAAAGGTACTACAAATTTGAAGTAGCTTTAAAATTTATTATTTAAATCCTAAAACCCCAAAATTAAACTCTACCCCCTTCAAAATTAAACCCAAAACTGTATTTGGTGAACCCAAACTAAAATTTTATATTCTAAACCTTTAAAACTCACTTTTTATCTTTATGATAGTATTTTTGGAACTTTTGGGAGTGTGTACTATTTTTGAAATTTTAATTTCTTTTGATGGCATTTGAAGAAATTCCTCTATTTTCCTATTGTTGTTGTTTTCATTTTTTGCAACAGAGTAAGTTTCGAATAAAGTTAAAAGTATTTTTTATTTCTCCTTTTACCTACATTATAAAGAGACTTTCATTAATTAATTATTGAAATTTAAATATTACCTTACACGTATAAAAAATTAAGAAAAATTGCTAAAATACTTTTAAATTTTACAGTCAGTAAAATTAATAATTGTTTTTTTAAAAATTGGTATTTATATAGTTTTTCATTATGTGACTAGTGAATAAGTTATAGAATACTAAATATAAATGGCGAATATTAAAATTTGAATAATAAATAGCTAAATGTGAATAATAAAAAATTTTACTTGTGAATTGTAAAAATATATATATATATATATATATATATATATATGAATGATGATCTAACTACCCATTAAAACTAAAAGTATTTATTTTATAAATAATTAAATATAACAAACCTATAACCAATGTTCTAATAACTATATAGTAAAAAAAATTGTTTACAAGTGACTCGAAATTCTTTTTCTTATGGCTATTCCTTCTAGCCGAGTCATTATGATCTATCTATGTACTTAAATCCATGTTTTTGCAGATAACATCATTTAAGTGTGGTGGATTTGCCATGGGATTCTCAACGAACCATACAACTTTCGACGGAATAAGTTTTAAAACGTTTCTAGAAAACTTAGTCTCTTTACTAAGGGATAAGCCCTTATCAACACCTCCGTGCAACGACCGTACCCTTCTTAAAGCTCGTGACCCGCCACGTGTTACATTCCCACACCACGAGCTTGTCCGTTTTCAGGACACAGAGGCGACAACAGTCTTCGAAGCCACTTCAGAGCAGTTAGACTGCAACATCTTCAAGCTATCCTCTGACCAAATCCAAAGGCTTAAGGAGAAAGCCTCGAGGAATAGTAGTGGTTGCGTTCGTGTGACAGGTTTCAACGTTGTAACCGCTTTGGTTTGGAGGTGTAAGGCACTTTCTTTATTAGACGAAGATGAAAAGAAGGATATTGAAGGAGAATCAACAATTCTCTACGCGGTTGACATTAGAGGGAAGCTGAATCCTCAACTTCCCTTTTTTTACACAGGAAACGCGGTTTTAACCGCGTATGCAAAGGCAAAACGCAAGGCATTGCTTGAAGACCCATTTGGGAGAATTGTGGAAATGGTAGGAGAAGGATCGAAGAGGATCACGGATGAGTATGCAAGATCCGCTATAGATTGGGGAGAGATATACAAAGGGTTTCCACATGGAGATGTTTTGGTTTCTTCGTGGTGGAAACTCGGATTCTCAGAGGTTGAGTATCCGTGGGGGAAGCCTAAGTATTGCTGTCCCGTTGTATATCATCGGAAAGACATAATTTTGCTGTTTCCGGACATTGATGGAGATAGTAAAGGTGTTAATGTTTTGGCTGCTTTGCCTTCGAAGGAGATGACTAAGTTTCAAAAGTGGTTTCAAGATACCCTCTTCTGATTTCTTCTCATTACCATACTTACTTACTTCATTACTTGTTTTGTTTTAGTTACAAAAAATTAAAGGGTGTACTATCTGGTTAATGATTTGGTATTTTTTTCAATCTTATAGAACTTTAAACTGAAATAAATAAATAAAACGTTTGTAACTAGACGTAGATTTGAGCTATTTATATTGTAGATCTCTTGATTTTAATTTGATATTTGAAAATTAAGTCTTTTATATATAATATTTTAAATATAATTATTTAACAAATATGTCGCGTCCATCCAATCAAATATTTGCATCATCTATATTATTAATTGGGAAACATTGTTTTTAAGAAAAATCTTTATTTTGTTAAATTTTACATGGAATGTCAGGGTTTCTAATACAAATTTTCAATTTTCACTACAAAAATAGGGGTATTTATGACATATAATACTGACGGGAAAATATCTGTCACTTTTACTGACGTGTATACCGAGGGATTTACGAACCGTCACTAATTTACTGACAAGTTGAAGGCTGTCAGTAATACTGACGGAATAGTGATGAAATTTTACTGACAGATATTTACTGTCACTAATCGTTACTATTCTGTCAGGATATTTGCCCAATTTAAACTATTTGTTGTTAGTTGTTACCAACGAATATATCTGATTTACTGACGGACTTATCTGTCAGTAATCGGTAAGAAAAAAGTTCTATAAAAACCAGAACATCCCCTCTCATTATTTCACACATTTCACAAACAAACTTATAAAATGTCTACTCCTCCTTATTTTCAATCATGGATGGATGTGAAAGGATGAATCCCCAGACAAAGATTTTTGAACGAGGAATATGCAAACGGTGTTATAAAGTTCATGGAATTAGCATGTCGACAACCTCGGTCACAAAGAAGTCATAAGTTAACATGTCCATGTACTTTATGTTGGTATTCTCATCATATGAGGATAGATATAGTATGGACTCACTTGTATGTAAATGGTTTTTATGCCAAGATATAAGATTTAGTATTTACATGGAGAAAGGTATGATATTATTGGTAATAGTAGCAATAGCGAATCATTAGCCGATAGGATAGAAGAATCTAAAATGGATTTTGATTTTGGGGTTGGTAAGGTTTAAATGTTTAATGACGTTTATTGAGAAAATATAGAGACGGCTCATGTTTTATATGAAGAACCAAATTTAGAAGCACGACATTTTTTAGTATGTTAGATGCAACGAATCATCCATTACACAGAGGATGTAGAGATGGTCATTCGCCTTTATCATCTGCAAGTAGGTTGATGGAGATAAAGACAGATTATAATTTATCTGAGGATGTAGTTGACGCATAGCCATGTTTTTGAGGGATATCTTGCTAGAGGATAACACTACTCCAGATTTATATTATGAGATAAAAAATTGTATTGGGGTTTGGATTTTCGTATCACATTGTAGACGTGTGCATCGATATTTGTATGATTTATTGGAGACTTGATGAAACCGAGACAAATTGTCACAAACCAAGGTATAGAGATACAAGCAGTAGAGTTTTAGTGTCTTACAAGAGGATGTGGTATTTACCACTAACATATAGGCTAAAGAGGTTGTATCAATATCATATAACAGTTTCGGTAATAAGACGGCATGCAACGCATAAATTTGATGGAAAGATTACACATCCTTCTAATGTAGAAGCTTAGCGCCATTTTTAGTCCAGATCTTCGGATTTTCATATGAGACACTGAATATTTATCTAGGATTAAGTACAGATGGATTCAGCCCTTTCGGGAAGCATGGTAGTCAATATTCTCTATGGCCAGTTATCGTGACACCTTATAATTTTTCGTCATCTTTATGTATGAAATGAAAGTTTCTATTTCTCTCTGTTCTTGTACCTGGGCCAAATCATCCGAAACGATCACTTGACTTGTTTTTGGAACAACTGATATATGAGTTTAAGACATTATGGAAGTATGGGGAAGAGGTGTATGACGTGTCGTTACAACAAAATTTTAAGATGCATGCGGTTCTTATGTGGACTACAAATGATTTTCTAGCGTACAAGATGTTATCTGGATGGACAACAAATGGGAAGCTAGCATGTCCATATTGTAACGAGAACATTGATTCCTTCCAGCTGAAGAATGGAAGAAAAACATGTTAGTTTGATTGTCATCGAACTTTCTTGCCCCCGAGTCATCCATATCGTCGATCTACTACATTATTCACAAAAAGAGATGTGGTGATGGTCCACCACCTGAATTAGATGGCATAAAAATGCGAGATTTTGGTGTTGAACTGACCAATGATGCTAATTTTGATGGGAATGGACACGTCAATGTTGAGTTTGCAGGAGAACTTCATTACTGGCATAAGAATAACATATTATGGGATATGCCTTATTAAAAAACTCAATTGTTGAGACATAAACTAGTTGTCATACACATTGAGAAGAACTTCTTTGACAACATTATGAACACCATGCCGAATGTTCAAGGGAAGACCAAAGACAATTTGAAGTCTAGATTAGACTTGGCGGACATTTGTTCTCATCTTCAGCTCACATCACGAACAACGAAAGATGTCTAATTCCTTCATTTAGATTACCTAAGAATGCAAATGATGAGTTTTTGACTGTATTATTCATAAGGTCAAATTCTTTGATGGATACACATCTAATATTAAAATTGTGTTGATATCGGAGAAGGAAAGTTCATTGGAATGAAGAGCCATGATTGTCATGTAGTGACGCAACGCCTTCTCCCATTTGCATTTGAGCACCTCCTTCCGAAAGATGTCCACAAATCCATTGCATGTATTACTTAAGTCATTTGTTTCCACTTTACTTAAATGGTTTAATTTTTTATTACTTATATAGTTTCTTCAATTACATCGTTTGGGCATTTTTTTCAGTAATGCATGTCCCCTGATTGGTTAGAATTACTGACGGATCCTTATGAAGGTCGTCAATAATCAATCATTATGTATGAATAACTAAGGATTCGTCAGTAATCAATCAGTAATCCTAACCAATCAGAGGACATGCATTACTGACGGACTAACTTGTCAGTTTATAACATCCGTCAGAAATACTGACGGATTACCGATGGTTTTTATACTTTTTTCGTGTTCCAGTTTCTTAAAAATTTGGAAACTTGTGAAAATTCAATTTTTTTGGTTTCTGATGGGGAATTGATGGATCTACCCATAAGTTTTTTTGGATATATATATATGAAAAACATACCCTTCTTCTTAACGCGAACACAATAAAAAGCGGGAAAATCTCTCCAATTATCTTATTTCAAGCCGAAAAATGAGAAATCCAACCTTAGTGTAAGTTATATTAGGTAGATTTAAGTTGTTTGTGTTGATTTGAATGAATTTGATCGCTTATTTTAGGAGTTATGTGTAGTTTAGGGTTTTGGGAAGTTTTGAGAGTTTTTTTATGGATTTAGGAAGTTGTTAGTGTTGATTTATTTGTGTTTATTGTTAGGATTGTTAAATATATGTTTGAAATTGATTAAACATGTTTAGGGTTTAGGGTTTATGGTTTTTGGAAGTTTTGAAATTTTGGAAAGATATATGATTTTTAGATAAATTTTTTAAATGTGTTGATTTGTTTGTGTTCACTGTTAGAATTTTTTTAGAAATGTATAAGGTTTAAGGTTTAGGGTAATTATGGTGTTTTATGTTTAAGGTTTAAGATTTTAAATATAAATATAAAAATATATTAAAAATATAAATTTAAAGTATAATTTAAAGTATAATTTTAAAGTATAATCATTTTAAAAATTAAAATTTAAAATTTAAAATTTTAAATAATATAAAATTATATATTTTAAACTAATATTAATTTTGAATGACCGTAATTTTTAGTAATTACGGTCGTTTTAGATATGTTGATGGATCTTTTTAGATTCTATGGAGGGCAGACATGTAGGAGTGTCCACCTCAACACCTCCGCCACCACCACCGCCACCACCCCAGCAGCCGCCTGAGTGACCTCAGCCACATCCGCAACAGCTTGTGTTGGAGCAACTTCTAGTCCAACCGGAACGTGAGTGATTGACCATGTTGGATCCATATGGCGAGGACGGGGATGGGACAACATGCTTTCCGGCATCATATAACGGGATCTCCAAGTGTATCATGAGATTATGCACGATCTTCTCCATGTTGCGTAGCCTGAGTTCGTAGACATGCCACCGAGGATCGGGATTATTGGTTTTACTATTTTTTGTAAGAATCTTAATTAGGATTTTATTTTAACAATCTTATCTCTAATTTTTACTAACTAACCTTAAATGTTTAAATCATATAGAAAGATTTCCACTAGAATCCTGCAATTACCGCTCTAGTAATGAAGGAGTTCAAGAGTAGAGCGGGTAGGGTTAGTAGTAACCACATTTACGCATGGAAGGATATGTGGATGAAGGAAGGAAAGAGGCATAGTGGAATGGCCAAGGAGCTCCTACCCAACTACGTTGCCTACTGGAGTAAAGAAGGGGTTCAATAATTATCTTAGAAAAACAAGAAGAATCGACTTTGTGAATGAGAAGGTAGAGGGATCTCGACTACCAACTCTGGAGCGAAGATTTCGGTTAGCCAACAATCTGATCTGGTATGATCTAGTTTAGTAAATTTTGTTAGTTCAATCAATTCGATTAACATAAACCTTTTGATTTTTAAACAGAATCATAAGATTGGATATGACATGTCGCCTATTAAGATTATAGAGGATCTCCACACCAACAAAAAGACCGGACATATTCACAACTCACTTGCCCGGGTGGTGGTCGAGTCGTCTAAAAAAATTCTCGAAGATATCCGGTCTACTCAGCTGACACCAGATGATGTTGACATTCCCTTGGAGACGCAATATGAAGTAGTCTCTTAGGTAAGTAATGTTATATTGTTTTATTTTTCTTTCAAGAAACGAAAAAGTTGAAGTGCCACATGTTCGGGTTCGGAAACATGGTCGGTTATTGCTTCATAGTATCAGGATCCCGAGCTGCAAGAGATCCTATTAGAGAGGATGAGTTGAGGAGGAAGGATGCGACATTAGCGGAGTTGCAGAAGAAGATAGCTATGGAGGCTGCACACGCGGAGCACGATGCTCAGATCTTGGTTCAACAAGAAAGGCTGAAGCCTGACTTAAAGGTCAAATGCAAGCTAGGATAGACGATAAGATGGACGTGTTGATAACCCAGATAAGGAAACGTTTCGGCAATAGTCATTGTAGTTTTATAATTTTTTCAAATTTTATGAATATTTTGAAATTTTATTTTATAAATATTTTTAATTTATAAAAATTTTAAATTTTATTTAGATATTAATAATATAAATTAACAAAACAATCAATTAATAAATTTATTTTATTTTTATTCTTTTCCTAATCTATTAGTATTTTGTCAGTATTGCTGAGAGATACAAATTAGATTATGTCAGTTTTATGTCACTAATACTGAAAGATATTTATAAAATTACTAACGGTCTATTTTCTGACAGGGAGAATCCGTAAGTATGTCCGTCAGTAAATGACCGTCAGTAATAATGATGAAATTATTAGACAAATTAGCATTACCAACCATCTACAACAGACATATGGCATCGTTTAGTTTTCTGATAGATTTTACTGTCAAAACGTTTGTGTTTTCTTATAGTGTTTGATTGAAATAACTTATATATATTTCCTTAAAATATAAAGGTTCTCTCTATACATATATCTCCTATTTATGAATTCTTATTTTTGAAACTCCAACTTCAAATTCTCGGTTTCAAACCCCAAATATGAATTTTGTGACGGATTTCTGACGAATTTTCTAAAATCCGTCAGAAAATCCATCAGAAATTGTATAAACTCTTTAAAAAAAAAATTAAAACAAAAAACTAGATGAATAACGACAACAAAGATGACAACAACAAAGTGAAAGCTATACAATACTCGGAGGATGACGAATAATCTGAAGGAGATGAATCAGTGTCATCTTGAAATTTGTCGTCGGACTCCTCGCTCATGTCATGTATAACAACGTTTAAATCACCGAACAAAGAGAAGTCCACCACAATATTTACGTCTATAGAAGGTTGAATCTCAGAAAGTGAACCATTTCCAATCGGTTGTAGTGGTTCATGGTCATAAACGCCTTCTATCATTCTTCTAGGATTGACTTGTGTGACCGTTATCCAAGGATCGTTCCTAGCTGAGATGTGTGGGTACCTAATGTAAGATACTTGCACATTTGTTGCCCATTAGTTTTATATTAATGGGATAAGGAGATATTAAATAAAGACAACATTAACGAAAATTGTACCTGATCTGCTTGTGAAGTAAGAATAAAAGGTTCATATTTCCCAAGTTTTCTGCGCGAGTTTATCGAAGTGACGCCAAACTTGTCTACTTTGACACCTCGACCATCAGTTGGATCATACCAATCACACATGAAGACTGTTCATCGCATGTTCAACATCCCTGAGTATCGGACCTCCAATATCTCTCGATGAAAGCCATAGTACACAACATCTCCAGAAGTAAACAAAATGTCATGGTCTAATGTTTTCATTTCCCTACCCAATTCGTGAACCTTGAATGCGAATCCCCTAGTGCAATATCTTGGGTACGACGTAACAATGATGTTTGGCCCTCTCACAATTTCAAGCAACCAGGTGGGAAACATTTGCCTAGTAGATGTTTCCTCTCGAATCTATGAACATATAAAAATTTTAAAAAATTTAGAAGATGTGGGAAAATGTTTTTGTAGTTAGCGATTGACCAAACACTTAAAAAATATTGTAGCCACTTGTAATATTGTTCTTGTTTATGACATTCTATTTCATCCTCAGATTTGTTCTGGAAGTAACCACGAACCACTGCCATGTATATCCTACAAGGTTTCCAGATACAAAAGTTATATACACGATCCGAACGAAAATAAGAACCAAAAGTGAAATATGTTATTCATGTTTACCTTTCGTATTCCAACATATCTTCACAATTGCTAAGGATGTACGTATGTAGGTGTTTCCACTCAGCCGCTGTAAGTTGTCGATTCTGTTGTAAAGACACGTCATACACGTGTTCTCCATAATCCCATATAATCTACAACTCATATATCAATGATTGCAGAAGCACATCAAGCGATCGTTTTCGATGTCCCGGCCCTGGTACAAGAACATAGAGAAATAGAAACTTGCAGTTCATACACAATAATGGCGGCAAAGTATAAGGTATGACGATGACCGGCCATAGAGAATACTGTCAACCATGCTTCCCACATGGGCTGAAACCATCTGTACTTAATCTTAGATAGAAATTCCATGTCTCACTTGCAAAATCCGAATATGTAGCCTAGAAATCCCGCCAAGCTTATGCATCAGAAGGATGTGTAATCTCTCCATCAAAACTATGCTCTACATGCCATCTCATTGCAGCAGTTGTTCTTGTAGATTGATACAACCTCTTCAACCTATCTGTTAGTGGAAAATACCACATCCTCTTGTATGGTACTGAAACTCTATCGCATGTATCTTTATACCTTGGTTTTCGACAGTATCGTCATCGAGTCTAGGTATCATCACGTCTCCAATAAATCATACAGTTGTGGATGCACATGTCTATGACCTGGTAAGGCAATTCAAGTCCCAAAAAATGTTTTTGTATCTCGTAATATGATACTGGAGCATTGTTATCCTCTGGCAAGATATCCCTCATCAACTTCGCTATTGCGTCAACTGCATCCTCAGGCAAGTTATAATCCGTCTTATAAGGCGAATTACCATCTATACATCCACTATATAATGGCCAATTCGCTGCATCTAACATATCAAAAACCTGTCGTACTTCTAAGTTCTCAATCGAGAGGATCCCGGGAAACAGTAAGAGGCCATGTTCCCAAGCCCTAACATGCGCCCCTTCTGTTTCTGTGTAACCTGCAAGAAACAGAAAACAAAACATTTTGTATAAACAAACCTAAACCAATATGTTAAATTATAATTTAAAATGCAATTAACATATAACATACCTGAGATGCAATCTCATACTGGATATCAAGCGAGAGTGCGTCAGGCACAACAGACTCCTGAGATGCCTGCTCCTGGATATGTTGTTGTGTCGTCTGGACTAACTTGCGAACAACCGGATCTTGTATCTCACCGGTCGTCTTGTTCGTGTGCATGTCCTCCATATGATCGATCGGGCCTGGTCATTTTCCAATCTCACGCTCATAATTTAAAATTAAGGATCAAATTAGAATTAAATATACAATATATTTACGTTTGGTAAATTTAAAATATTGACTTACGATCTCATCGGCTCGAGTGACCGCACTCTTTGAACCGGTGTTTGTAGTCGCCATACCCTTGCCATCTCGGGTACTCATCCGGTTGTTCTTGTTCGTCTTCGACTTGTTTTTGGTCTTCTCTTCTTCTCAATAGTTAAGGAAGCCTTGGAAGACTTTAGGCATCATGTTATGCTTCTTCTTGTCCGTGTACCAACTCATCTTCCAAGCGTACACGTGCTTAGTGTTCGTCTTCCCCGCTCGTACAAAAAATTCTCTCCTGACCTCTTGGGGCATAAGAGGTTCCCAGTTGAACTCTTCCTCTAAAGTTCAAAGGGTTTATGTTAGTATCTATTTATACTTTAAGTTTCTTAAACGATATATGTCTTACCGCAAAATAATAAGTTCCGACTACAGGAACCACGTCTTCCCATCACGTCCCGACGGGTGCAATCACTACAATCTCTCATGTCCCGGCTGGACAAGGAGATCCTCTATTGACGTCCGCTCCTCGGGATGCGGATGTGATTCAGGTGTCTTCGTCTCAGGCACCCGAGTACTAGTCGGGGACCTGGCCGAAGGTCCCGACGACTGGCCAATATTAGTCGCATGGAATCGAGCATACGATCTGAAATATATTGTTTCAATTATGAAAATGTTATATAATAATTTTAATTATGATAATTAAAATTAATAATAAGGATTATATTTAATAATTATTACGATTATTAATTTATATATATAATATATCTTATATATAAAATATTTAAATTTTTAATAATTAAATTTTTAATTATTAGAATAATAATTTTATATTTTATAATATTAATAAATTATAATATATCTTATAAATAAAAATTTTAAATTTAAAAAATTATATTTTATTTATTAAAATATTAATTAAAATTAATAATTACAATAATTTTACAATAAAAATCCCTAAACCCTAATTCAATAATTTTAACCGAAAACACAACAACAACTAAACCGTCAAGTGACTCTTACCCTTCCCGCTAAGTCTTCCAATTTGTCGAAACATTCTTGGAACATAAGCTGGATACATCGCATGTTCTCCACCGTCGTCATGTCGACTTGTTCTACGGCTTCTTGTCGGAACATCTCTTGGAAAGTAATATTGTGCAAAATTTGCAGCTTCTTCATTGATGCTTTGTGCCACAATAGAACACTCGACTCTGCTTTGATTTTTCACCTTTTTCTTCAAGTGGAACATGTATCTGTCAAAGGGGTACATCCACTGATATTGGACCGGTCCACCAAGCAATGCTTCACGTGGAAAGTGAATGGTGAGATGTTCCATGACGTCAAAGAAAGATGGTGAGAAATCTTCTCCAAGTCGTAAAGGATCATGGGTATGTTCGCCTGTAATTTCAAAATACCATCAACTGTAAGTGTCCTCTTGCTAAGATCACGAAAGAAAGCCCCAACCGATGTTATTGAAAAGAAAACATGTAAGTAAAAAATGAGTAAAACAATAAATTAAATTGTACAAAAATTACTACATTAATACCTAAAATGACTTCGTGAACATATTTCGGCAGGAGATTCTCAAATGAAAATGGAAGAAGGCGTTGCATCACCACATGAAAATCATGGCTCTTCATTCCAACGAACTTGCCTTCTCCGATATCAACACAATTCCTCAAATTAGAAGCGTACCCATCGGGAAATTTGACCCTATGAATAATCCAGTCGAAGAACTCAGTCTTTGCATTCTTCGATAATCTCAATGCCAGAACTGGAAAACTTTCATCGGGGTTGATGTGAAGCTCAGGACGAGAACAAATGTCCGGAAAGTCTAATATGGACTTCAAATTATCGTTTGTCTTCCCTTGGACATTTAGAATCGTGTTCATTATATTGTAAAAGAAGTTCTTCTCCACATGCATCACATCTACGTTATGCCTCAACAAATATGTTTCCCAATAAGGCAAATCCCAGAATATGCTTTTCGTGTGCCAATTATGATTTATACCCGTAAACTCAACATTGACGTGTCCATTTCCACCAAAATTTGCATCATTCGTCATAAAAACACCATAATCATCCAATTGTCATAAGATATATGTGCCACCTAATTCAAGTGGTGGACCGTCAACACATCTCTTCTTCGCGAATATTGTTGTTGATCGATGATATGGATGACTCGGGGGCAAAAACTTTCGGTAATAATCAAACCAGCATGTTTTCCTTCCATTACTCAGCTGGAAGGCATCAGTGTTATCCGCACAATATGGACATGCTAGTTTCCCGTGAGTTTTCTACCCTGATAGCATGCCATACGCTGGGAAATCGGTTATAGTCCACATAAGAACCGCACGCATCCTAAAATTTTTTTGTAAAGACACGTCATATGCTTCCTCCCCATGTTTCCATAATGTCAACACATCATGTATCAGTGGTTGCAAAAACACATCAAGTGATCGTTTCGGATGTTCCGGCTTTGGTACAAGAACGGAGAAATATAGAAACTCTCGGTTCATACACAAAGATGGCGGCAAATTTTATGGTGTCATGATCACTGGCCAAAGAGAATACCGTCTACGATGCTTCCCGAATGGGCTGAATCCATATGTACTTAATCCGAGATAAAAGTTTCTTGGCTCGCATGCAAACTATGGATAAGTAGCCTGAAAATGTCGTCGAGCTTCTACATCAGAAGGATATGTAATCTCTCCATCGAATCTATGCTCGGTATGCGATCTCATTGCCACAGCTTTTCTCTCAGACTGATACAACCTCTTCAACCTATCCTTTAGTGGCAAATACCACATCCTCTTGTAAGGCACTGAAACTCTATCACATGTAACCTTATACCTTAGTTTGCAACAATATCTACACCTCGTCCGGGTGTCGTCACGTCTCCAATAAATCATACAATTATCGATGCATAGGTCTATTACCTCATATGGAAATCCAAGCCTCAGCACAAGTTTCTGAATCTCGTAATATTAACCTGGAGCATTGTTATCCTCTGGAAATATATCTCTCACTGACTTTTCTATTGTGTCAACTGCATCTTCAGGCAAGTTATAATATGTCTTTATACCCATCAACCTTCTAGCAGATGATAAAGGTGAATGTCCATCTCTACATCCGCTATATAATGGCTGATTCGCTGCGTCTAACATATCAGAAAACTGTCATGCTTCTAAATTTGGTTCTTCGTACGAACGTTGAGCCGTCTATATAGTTCTCTATAAACGTCATTAACCATTTGAACCGTAGGTGCACCATAATCTAAATCCGTTCTAGGTTCCTCTATCCTCTCGGCCAATGGTTCTTTACCGCTAGTACTAGCAACAACATTAGGTCGTTCGCTACCACTACTACTAGCAACAATATCATGTTGTTCGCCATGTAAATACAAAATCTTATAACTAGGCATAAAACCATTCATATACAAGTGATTCTAAACCATATCTATCTTGGTATTACGCGAAGTCAGACAAACAGAGCATGAACATAGTAATTTACGAGTGTGTTGTGCCCGAGGTTGTCGACATGCTAATTCCACGAATTCCATAACACCACGCGAATACTCGTCGTTCAAAAGGTTTGTATCTGGATCTATTTTTTCCGATCTATCCACGATCGAAAATAAGGGGGATTAGACATTTTTTGTAAGATATATGTTGTGAATGTGTGAATAATGAAGGTGTGGGGCGTCTGGTTTTATTGAATTTGTTAGGGAAAAAACCTTCAAAATAGTCCAGTTGTATAATATTTGTCACTTTAATACACGAACTTTTTCGATTGCCATTTTAATACATCAATTTTTTGTGGTTACCATTTTGATACATGAACTTTTCAAAATCGCAATTTTATGTAACGAAAGCTAATGACCGTAAACCATATTTACCAAACTTTACTAGTTTCCCGAATAATACACAAACTATTAAGATTTTCTAGTTTAATACATGAACTAACGAATTTGTATAGTTTGATATATTTTTTAAAAAACTATATTTTCATGTTAATAAAATTGCTAGAAGACATTTTAAAACATGTGAAATAATTACTATTATTAATGGAAAATAAATGAAAATAAATTAACTTTTTTAGCATTGCTACTTTCTTGATATTATTTTTTGTATGAAATTCTTGATATTACTTATGAAATTACAATAATTATTTGAAAATGTTTCTCATTAGTTTATGAAATTTTTTGTTTAGTTTAGTCGTGAAAGACTTTATAACAACCAAAATAATATTTCATGTGTGAGTCGAACAAAAACACTCAAAAACTAATAAGAAATATGTGTTCAGACAAATGTTTTTTAATTTTATTTTAAAATTGTGATGTTGAATTACAAAACGGTAAACGAGTGATGGTAAAAATAGTATTACTGATTTTTTTTAATTAATTTGAATCTCTTTTCCATCAATATAATATAAATGTATATAACAATAATTATTTTAAAAGTTGTAATTTTTTTTTAATAACTTTGTTAACATGAATATGTATTTTAAAACACATATATCAAATAATACAAATTTGTTAGTTCATGTATTAAACTGGAAAATATTAATAGTTTATGTGTTATTTGGAAACCAAATAAATTGTGTAATTATGGTTAACAGCCATTAGGGTTCCGTTAAGTGGAATTTAAATTTCAAAAACTTCAAGTATTTAAATAGTAATTACAATTAATTTTTGTATTAAAATGGTAACCACAAAACATTGATGTATTAAAATGGCAACCGAAAAGTTTTTTTTGTTAAAGTGAAAAATATTATACAGTTGGAGTATTTTTCGAGTTTTTTCCGAATTTGTTATGACAGAATCCTAACGAATTTAGATCCTTCAGGCCACCCGATCACTCCCCGTGCAGAAGTCTTTTTGTTGTAGCTTATGTTTCTGATCTGACCAATTGTATTGGTGTCTTGGTCGATAGGAACCTCTCAATACAAATCCTTTTACTCCTTTTGGCTCCTATTTGGTCAATTTGATTTATTTGATCTCTCTATATATATATATATATTATCTATTTTTAATTATTTTTTTAGTTCTTATTATTTATAGGGGTCATAAAAGAGGAAAAAATGTACTAGGGAAAGGATGAACTATAAAATAGGTAAAATCAATGAAATTAAATGACTTATATCAATCAATTGACCAAGCTATGTATCTTTGTTAATTAACCCATAATGGTAAACCAATAAATTAAACATGCAATTTAAATCTAGAAAGTTTAATATCAAAATCAAGTTAAAACTGTTAGAGTATAGAGAATAGTAATTCAAACAACAATATGTTTTATCACAAAAACCACTCTTTATTAAACTGTGTTTGTTTAATTTTTCTACAAAAGCTTAAGCCAAACAGGTTTTACACAATCCAAGACACTCCTTGGTTTTCACCTTGATTGTTTAATAAAAGAAACATATTTTTCCTAAGGCTACCCGTTTTGATAAACTTGCC
>OVBE01008814.1:0-16736 GCA_900406425.1 Iberis pinnata | reverse complement strand
TATCCACTTTTTGTATCTCCAACCTCCCCAAGTAAAGCTATTACCATGAGATTTTAATTCTTTCATTCCACAAATTTGTAACATACTATTGAACTCTGCAAAAGATTGGGGACTTCTGGAAGGACCACCAATTTTTTCACCATTGTTCTGAATCTCATTGAAGTCTCCTAACATTGCCCAGGGTAGAGATCTATTGATCCCTATACGAGTAAGCTTTTCCCAAAAAATATGCCTTAGAGCCTGATTAGGCTCACCATATACACAAGAGAGGAAGAAAACAGACAAACCAAAAGAAACTTGCATATCAATCAAGTTTTTACAAAAAGACAGAATCTTAACTGAAACAGAAGATTTCCAAAAAATTGCAAGGCCACCACTAAGACCTATAGGGTCTAAAGTAAACAGGTGATCATACCCCAGCCAAGCTTGCACATCTAAAGTGCATTCCTCTTCTGTTTTGTTTCCATCAAAAAGAGAATGTCAGGGAAATAGGATCTCCTAAATTCCCTCAATCGTGGAATTACCAGGTCCTTTTGGGAACCAAGGCCCTGGCAATTCCAGCTGAGTATAGACATTAGAGCCTTGGCAGCCCCTTAGAGGGGTCTTCCACTTCTATATGAACTTTTGCTTTCTTCTTAGGCTCCTGTTGTTGGACTACTAGTTTCCTTTTATCCAATGATCCAACTAAACTACCAGCTTTGATGTCTAGATGTATCCCTTTGTCCATTGATTCTGATCTTGATTTTCTAGTAAATTTTTGAGGTCTTTTCCTTTGTTTTTTACCATTCTTCTTCAGTCCGGAAGGCTCTGCCACTTCAGTAGCTGACCTATTAACCGAGGACCTGAAGGTGAATGCTTGACTTTGATGATCCATTGGCGTAGTCAGGTGGTTCAGTGAGTCCTGCTCTGAGCTTTGAGTTAAGGACAAGGGCAAGGAACCAGCTCGAATTGCTGCAGCCATTAGTTTAGGTGGTTGGGAATTTTGGCAGGTTTTCTTTCTATTCTCTGATGAACTGTTATAATCATAGACCAGTCCTTTCCCTTTGGACATATCATGGGAAATAATAGGTCTGGCTTCCAGACTTAAGAGAGATTTCTTGGTGATAGGGTCTTGTTCTGCTTCTTTAACAGATTGTTTTACTCTTGCCACTTTGATTGTTATATCATCTCCTATGGGAGATAGGAGGTACCTTCTCATTTCTTCTAACACCTCTTCTGCTATTCTTGGTCTTCCTGTTTGGGGGTTAATCCCAACTTGATTCTCTTGTAGCACACCATAGAGAGGGTCAGTTTGTTTCAGAGGAGATTGGTGAGCTGGGTTATTGGTTGGTCTTGAAGTAGTACTTGCAGAGCCTCCTTCAGCTGAAAGTGGACACCTTGTGGCATCATGGGTGAGTCTTTGACAATTAAAGCACCTAAGTTGTATTTTTTCATAGGCAAAATATACTTTGGTTTGCTCTCCTGAGGGCAGATTGACAACTTTATATTTGAGCAGAGGCTTGTTCACATCAAACTTGATCCTTACTCTAACATAGTCTTGACTTTGGTGCTTAGATGTATCAAATATAACCTCTTCTACTTTCCACATTATCTCCCCTAAGGACACAATTGCCTTTTCTGTGTAGTAGTTTACAGGGATGTTTCTGATTTGCATCCAAATGGGAATAAAGTTGAGGTAGTCTGGTGATGGGTTCTCTTGCCATCTCTCTATAGCCAAAGTCCATTGATTATGGGTCTGAACACCTTTGGCGAGAACCTCAAGCAGATCATGTTCATGGTTGAAGATGAACTGAAATTTTTCATTGGTGAGCGCCACCCCTCTGACTCGATTTGTTTTATGCCACTTCCTTGGCATATCGTGTATGACATTAGCCATTTTGTCACACGCTGGGTTCAGGAGACGACCGATGAGGCTTAGTTCGTTGTTCTGACTGGAACAGAACTCCGGTAAGTCAGGCATCGTGAATGGGATATCCTCTTCTTTGATATTCAGTCCTTCCATGGATATATTAACAGATGAATCCATAGCTCTGGTAACGATGGAGTAGATCAATTCCTGAAGATGCTTCGAAGATGGAGTAAGCTGGGTTGTACTTTGCGATGATCGGAGAAGGAAATGAACAGAGTATCAGAAAATCTCGAACACACAAGTGGAAGGATTGACCACGTGTCACCTGATAAAACCAAACTCAGCTCTCTCTTTATAAAAGCAAACCTTCTACTTCAGAGAGAGAGTCCTAAGCCCTTCAGAGAGAATCTGCTTTTATGAGGATTCATATTATATTGTCTTTATTTGATTAAATCAATAAAATAGATCTTATCGTAGAAAATATTCAAAGATCAAACATTACACCTTCTAATCTCCTTTGTCGAATTAAGTGCTTCAACGTACACATCCACATCATAAGAAACATGTGTGATGATGATATATAGAGACTAACCCCATTTTTATTATTATTATTATTATTATTTGAGGCCACTCATATAGATTTTCAACGAGTAAAAATTTTCATGCAATTATGAATTTATGTAGGTTAGTTTTTTCATGATTAAGGCTGGTTTTTGGAGCATTTCCACAAAGCCACAAGCTTGATTCCTATTTTTTTAATGATAAAATATATAACTGGTTCCAAAACCGAATTAATTTTGGGGTTTTAAAAGGTATAACTATGTGTAAACATGTGACAAAGAGCAAATTATGTTGAAACAGACCACTTTATTTTTTGTGTAAACTAAAGTCTAAAGCTATTTGCTAATTGTAATTGGGCTATTATATTTGGTCTCAAATGTTTAATTTTTCTGTTCAATAAGATATATGATTTACTATTAACGACCTAATTTTTGTTTAACATAGTCTTGATATGAGATTTTTTTAAAGATTTTCAAGTTTTATATAAAGTGTAGAAATAACAAGAAGCAAATGGCTTATCTGTTGTCACTTCTGCTAACTATATCTTGTTATCGGACTAGGAATTGAACCTAACAGCATATTGTACGAGTTCATTTTTTAATATATGGATTGTGTTAATAGGCTTAATGGCCGTATTGCATAAATTGAAGTGGAAAAGAAATGCAAATTTTCTCCCACGAAAACATTAATTAAAACTTTAAATAAAACAAAAACAGTATCTTAGATAGTAGTAGAGGTGGACGTTTGGTTTTCGGTTCGGATTCGGTTCGGATAATTCGAATTTCGGATTATTCGGTTAGGGGCATATAGGAACCGTTCGGGTCATCAAAAATTCGGTTTGGATTCGGTTCGGAGCTATTCGGGTTTGGATCAGTTTTTTCATTTTTATTAGGATCCGAAATGGATCCGAAAATCCAAAATATCCGTAAAAAATCCAAATTATCCGAGCAATCTAGCTAAAATCCAAGTTAATCGAATCAAAAACCCGAAATATCTATTGAATAACCATAAATATCCGAGTTTCCTTACCAAAAACCTACATTGTCTACCTAAAATCCTAACTATTCGATCACAATTACATATATAGTTATATATATACAGGTTTTTTGGTTACTTTCGGGTTTCGGTTCGGTTCCGGTTCGGATTCGGTTTTTCGGATTGAGATATATAGGAACCGTTCGGGTTATTTGGAAGAATAGTTTGGTATCAGTTTTGGAATTTTCGGTTCGGTTTCGGTTTGGATTTCGGATTTCAGTTTATATGCCCAACCCTAGATAGTAGGTCTGGGGACGGAGCGGATTAGTCGTAAAATTTAATATTTGTTATTTGCTTTGTTTTTGACGGATATCTAATTTAACGATTTGCTTTGCTCCTGAAAAACACGGATATCCAGACTTACAGATATCATAAAATTTTATAGATATTTCTCGATATTTGCAGATATATGATTTTCTCATTCTAATTCAACAAATACCAAAAATTATTAATAACTTCTATAAAAATCTACTTTATTCATGTTAAAATTATCCAATAAGTAGTAAATAATTAAAATCAACTAACTTTTAGATATAATATTAAACAAAAAGTCAAAATTTAGACGCACATATTGAAAAACGACTGTTTTTATTTTTGTAAATAGTAAAGGACATCAAAGAAAATTTCTTCTTCCACGGTAATGTAAACCATTTAATCATTTCCATATTAGTATTTATTATTTCGTATGAACTTTTACACATATCGTTTCTATTTCTATTTTTCCTTTTAAGTTTTCTATTTATTGAGTATGTAAAAAACATATAAATCTATATGGTGTAATATGTATATATATAGTATATATGTAATATATTGAGCGAATCAAGTATTTGATCTTTTGAAATTTAGTATTTGTTATTTATTTTGTTCTATACGGATAATTAATTATAGAATTTGCTTTGCTTTGAATAGCTACGGATATCTAGACTTTTCATTTTGGATTGAGGCAAATATCGAATGGGATCAGATATGATGGATAATTTTCCCAACCCTATTAGGTAGTTACAACTTATTCAAAAATGCAGGTCGATTCTTGATCACTCCACCATATGCTCTCAAAATATAAACCATCATTTTTTTTATTTATTTAATGTATGTACAACTTCATTTTGTTAAAAAGTCATAGAGTATTAGTATGTGTTTAGTTAAAGCTCTAATAAATTAAAATCTTATTTGGCCCAAAACCAAAAAACCTAATTTTTGTTAAATAAAAAATGTTATGAAACAAATTTTACATATCTACTCATTTGAGACTATAACATGTAATATAGCAAATATCAAGAGTAACACCAACAATAAAGTTGTTCAATGGTTTGATATTTTTATTGATCTTTTGTAAACGTTTTGGTTATCAACTACTACTAGTCCTCAACCAAAAAAAAAAAAACTACTACTAATCCAATCTATCGTAAAATCAAAATATCACTCCACCAAATGCTTTCAGAATATTTACCAACAATTTTTAATTAATATATTTCAATCCTTTAATACTTTTTTTTCTTATATCAATATAAAATTTTAGTTTTTTTGTACTTTAGATCGACAAAATCGAATTATTCATTATAAGAAAACACAATTGAATTATTCATTATAAGTGAAGGAGTTGTGTCCATAAACTTGGCCTATATTCTCTAAGTATAGGAGAATATCTCTCTCGGGTAGAAGGTTTCATTTCTCTTTCACTTGTAATTGGTTTAATCTAAGTATAAAAATTGAGCCAAATTCTGTTAATCGGTTAGGTTGGTTAGGAATTAATTTTTGGTTAGTTACTGGTTTAATAATCAGCTTATAAATGTAACAAAGAGTAAGTGTGCGATGTTGTTGGTTCTTCGCATAATCAAGAGAGAGAAACATGAATATGTAAATCAGAGAAAGATAGATTCGAGTTTGAGTCGAAGTAGTGGATTCCGTATCACTTCCGGTGAGACGTAGGGATTCATCCCGAACTCGTAAACTCTCGTGTGTTCATGATTTTGCGCTTTCTTTTACTTTGTTGAAAATGTGAACTAGAGATCAAGAAGCTCAATTAAGCTCAAGGTTGAGGTGAAATCGTACAAATTGGTATCAGAGCTAGCACAAGCTTGAGAGGAAGATCGATCCGCAGTTGAAACATGAACAACAAGGAAATCTCCATGACTGGAACAAGAGTCGAGGTTAAGAGATTTTACGGAACATGAGACTTATCGTTATGGAAAAGAAGAATGTATGTGCATCTGAGTGTTCTTAGACTCAAAGATGTTCTCACAGAGAAGACTGCATCTACTGAGAAAGACGAGGAGCAAAAGGAAAAAGAAACGGATTGAGGCAGAAGAAGGGAGAATGGAAAGATGTGAAAAGGCAATGAACTACATCCTTCTCAATGTTGGTGATCATGTCCTCAGAAAGATTGAAAAGTGCACAACCGCAACTGAAACATGGTTAACACTAGAGAGTCTCTATATGTCCAAATCACTACCTAATCGGGTACATTCTCAGCTTAGGCTTTATTCATTCAGAATGCAAGATAACAGATCAATAGAGGAAAATATAAATGACTTCTTGAAACTAATTGGTGACTTGAGTCATCTATCGATTGAAGTTGCAGAAGAAGTACATGCTATTTTGTTACTAAATGCACTACCATCTAAATATGATCAATTAAAAGAAACATTGAAGTACAGTAGGGAAGCAATCAAGATGGAAGATGTAGCTAGCGCATCAAGATCCAAGGAGAAAGAGTTCAAAGAAACAACAAGCTTTAAAGAAGCAACACCATAAGGATACTTTGTAAGAGGTAGATTAGAGAGCAAAAGACCTCAAGGCAACAAAAACAAGAATAAAAGCAGGTCAAAATCTAGGAAAGGCAAGAAGATGTGTTGGATATGTGGAAAAGAGGGATCCACTACAAGAAGCAAGGTTATAAATGGTTGGAAAGAAATAAACACAAGACTCAATCTAATGACAAAAGTGAATCATCTCATGTCAAATATGATGTGAATGATCTTGTAGGTCTAGTAGCATCATAAGTGAATCTGTCTCAAGAAAGGATAGATGAAAATGAGTGGGTTTTAGAAACTACATGCTCTTTTCACATGAGACCTAGAAATGATCTTTTCTTGAGTTTAGATGAGACAACAACTAGCAAAGTGAGAATGGAAAAAAACTCGTGCTCAAGTGTCAAAGGAATTGGCTCCATCATATGAAAATTTTGAATTAAAGTGAAATCGTACAATAAGATACCACATTTATGTAAAATCTTTTTAATTAAAAAAAAACATAAATGAATTTTAATCTGTTTATCACACTATTTTATGATATATTTTTGTATTTACTTTAGTAGATATAAAACTTTGAAAATTAAATAAAGAGTTACGAACAAAAAAAGAATAAATGATCTAAGATTGTCCTTCCTGTTATACAACTAAAAATTCTCCATGATTTAAGATTATTGGATGATCTATTCTATTATATCCAAAACAAAATAAGAAAAAGTTATGATCCATATTTAAAGAACACCTGACAGACTTAACGGCTAGTTAGTAGTTAGAAGAAGAAGACATCATAACGGTCAATGCCAGGCTGGCAATAAAAATTACAAAATTACCCAAACTTTTTCTTTCTTTACTTTTTGATTCGCTCCTTTAATTTTCTTTTAATAAAAAAAAACAATTGCATCTTCTCTTATAAAATTTCAATAATTGAACCTCTCTCTGCTTCTTCTCTCTCGATTTTCAACTTTGAGAGATTAGAGATAAAGGAATCGCCTTTTCTCACTCTCTCGTGTATTTCAATTTCGGGTAAAGGTACGTTTTTTATTCTCCGATGACAATTTCGTTGTTTTGATTGTCTTAAAGATTGCTTCTTTTTTTTTGAAATGATGTGATTCTTCGCTTTTTTTCTGTGTTCATTTGCAGATTTCTTCAGTTTTTTGTATTGATTTAGCCCTAATTAAGGTTTGATTAGTTGTTCTTGGAAAATGTAGTGTTGATTTAGCGAGATCCCAAATTTCAGTTTTAGGGTTTTCTCTGATTCGCTTTCTTCTTGTGTCTTGATTCGTTTCTTCACTCTTCTCTACGAGATCCAAGTTTAGGTTTTTTTGTTAATGGGTTTGCTTCATTTGAATTGCTATGATTTAGCAAATTGATGTTGTGGCTTATCTCTGCTTAAACCAATTCATTGATGAAGCACTGCATTAACCTTTTGTGGTTTCGGCTTTTCGATATTCAGTTAGAAAAATTCGATCCAATTTGAGTTCCTGAGGAGAAGAACTTACTGTTCTTATTGATCTCCATGGTAATTTTCTCTTTCTCTGTGTTATGGTTACTTGAAAACTTATGAATTTTCTTTGAAGTTTCTGATTTGTCTTTCTTTGATGTTTAGGCAAGTAATGAAAATCTACCACCAAATGTTATCAAACAGCTTGCCAAAGAACTCAAAAATCTCGACGAATCTCCTCCAGATGGCATCAAAGTTGTAGTAAACGATGAAGATTTCTCGCAAATATGTGCTGATATCGAAGGACCAGGTACAAACATTATCTCTCTATCTTCTACTAGATTACAAATACTGAAGTTCTTGTACCTTGATAATTATTGCATACAGTTGGTACACCTTATGAGAATGGAGTTTTTCGTATGAAGTTAGCATTGTCTCATGATTTTCCACATTCACCTCCTAAAGGCTACTTCATGACAAAGATATTTCATCCGAATATTGCTTCTAATGGAGAGATTTGTGTTAATACACTTAAGAAAGATTGGAATCCTAGTCTTGGATTAAGACATGTTCTCTCTGTACGATTCTTGAACCCTTAATGTCTCCAATCTCCGTTGCTTTGATCAGGATTGAGACTAAGATTCTGTGTTTTGTAGGTTGTGAGATGCTTACTGATCGAGCCATTTCCCGAATCTGCTTTAAATGAACAAGCAGGGAAGATGTTACTTGATAACTATGAAGAGTATGCTAAGCTTGCTCGGTGAGTTAAATCTCTGAACAAATCTGTTTTAGTTTTGGTTGGCCAAAGAAGTGAATGACATTGGACTTGGAATTGTTGTATGCAGGCTTTACACGGGTATTCACGCTAAACCAAAACCAAAGTTCAAGACAGGAGCTATCTCAGAGTCGAAAACAGCGCTAAATGTTGATCAGAGTAACAAAGAGACGCCTAGTGATGCTACTGAGATACCATCTTCAGTGACAGACATCAAGAGAGTAACAACTACAACGAGTGTTCAAGACCAACAACAAGTGGCTAATGTTTCTGTAGTAGCAGCAGCTAGTGTTGGATCTGCAAGTGTTCCTGTAGCAGCTACGACGACACAGAAAAGGGAGGCTGGTTTGGGAAAGGTTCAGGTAGACAAGAAGAAGGTAGATGCTAGAAAGAAGAGCTTGAAAAGACTATAATGATGATGATATATTGAAATGTTGAAATGCTTTTAGAATCTTGAAATGTTGTTTGTTTCTTTCTTTTAACTTGTAAGAGACATCTGAGGATTTCTCATTTTTGGGGAAATAATAATGTTTGCCAATTAAGATGAATGTTAAATATTTTGATTGTTCTAATCTACAATCTGAGATAAGATAAAACCAAGAGTGGTGAGGATACATTAGGACTTAATATTTACATTCCGATGTAACAAGAAAGAAAACATCTAAGCTTGTCATTGTAACATACAAGTTTCATGAAAAGCAGAAGAAAGAAGAAAGCTTTATGCAATATGATATAGGAAATGTGATTTGAAGATGAAGCTGTCATGTGGATATGATCACAAGAGGAAATACAATGAACATGACTACTCTTCTTGCTCATTCTCTCCCTCCGCATTTTTCTGTTTAACCTTGTCTTAAGAACCCACACATGAAGCTCTTTTTTTCCAAGTCACATATAATATATATTAAAAATTGTTTACAAAGTACGTAATCCGAATCCAGTGCAACCATTGACGGAAATAAAATTGAAAAACAATTTCGATGAAAAGTAGAAACTAACCAAACTTTCTTAACAAAAGATTTGTAGATTAACTAAAAAAAATTCGTTATGTATATCCATACACTTGTTTTTGACTATCATCTATACAAACTTTAAAATACACTTTGACAAGAAAAAATGAATGTGGTTGGAAACGATCTCCAAAGATTCTAAATTTTTAACTGTTACTAACTATTTGTAGTTTCGTATGTTATTTGATATCAAGTATTTTAGAGAAAAAAATGGTAAATGGTTTTTGAGATTATTCTTTTATTTCTTCTTGTTCTTTCCTTAATATTACATTACATACCAATCCTTTGCAGTTTTGTGTTGTCACTTCACTAAGTTCTTTAGTCCTCTAATAGTTTCCAAGATTTTTAATAATTTAATATCAAACAAGAAAAAACAAAAGGATATTGTAATTATATTGTCTTATAAGTTGAAGTCTATGAAGAAAGTAGCAAAATCCCAGAAGAAAAAAAAATAAGGATAATAACATTTGGGCATACAAAACCTGAAAGACAAGATAGTATTTATAAGAAGCAAAGCAAATCAAATAAAACAGAGACTCAAAAGAGCTTTTCTCTCTCATATAACTTGGTAACTTTGTGCAATCAGTTGTGTCCTTTGCACAAACTTCGGTGTCGCACCACCACCGTTTCTCAGTGGAATCATTCCGGCCACCTGCACCCGATGATATCAACAAGTCTCTCAATACAATAAAAAACTGTTTTTAATTCACAGAGGAAGATCATTACCTTTAAGCCACTGAAAGTACTAGTGGCTGCAAATTGAACTGAGATTGGGAAGAATACTGATGAATCAACCGGTGGCACAACAAACTCCATTGATCCACTGCACAAGATGTTGACATTTAAAAACTACTTAAGCCTTGTTTTTTTACAACTCTAATTGGCAAAGAAAATGACATGTTAATCAAAGAAAGATGAAAGCAGCAACTGTCGCTGAAAGTGTTGCTGATTTTTTTACAGCGGGTGAAACTGAAGTTGAAGCGACAAAGACGAAGTAAAGGAGAGATAATAGAGAAATGAAAAAAGATATAATGGTGATTTTCGGTCATTAGTCGCGACAAAGCGCTGAACATAACTTAAGCTGTAATGCAAAAGATGTTGTGATTGTTTGTTACCTGCGGTTGGAGTTGTCAATAAGAAGTATAGACCATTCCAGAACAGAGTTTCTTGAGTCGTACCTGACATATGGTTTGATTTTTAAGATTAGATAAAATAACAGTATGAGTTTTAACTTTGAGAGAAAGATTAGTTAAGTAATATTCAAACCTCCAGTCTCCATCACATTGTCTAACGCTTGGTGGATCTCTAAGAGCAGGAAGAGGTACGGAGATGATAACATTAGTTAGATCAAACATGGACGAGGCTTCATACTCAATACTAACATATGTCTCGTTTCCAGAGACTGAAGGCCAGCAGTTGACTGCATCAGACAAAATATTTGTGTGAATAGGTTCACAAACAATTACATGTAAACTTGTTGGAAACAGACAGGCTAATCTCGAAAGTCTTACTTGTTAGTGGCACCATTGACTCGTCTGCTTTTTGCATTCTCCATCTTAGAAGACCAACACCATCTCCACCTTGACCAGTGGGAAATGGCTGATCAGGTCTCTTTAACCCGAGAATACTCTCGCTATTAAAGAGTTCTCGATTGATGTTGGGATGGGTCTTAAAAATAATTTCAGGGTTACCACCAGTTTCAATCTAAACACAAAGTAAAAAATAGACTAATTCATTAAAATAAGAAATCTGAAAGTCATGTATTTAAGAGAATTGCAAAATGATTGCGAGACTCTTAGAAATAGTTTTACGAGAAAGAAGGCTGGAGTACCTGAACTTGGACGAATCCATCTTCTTGGTTAAGAATTTGAAGTGACAAGGTTCCCTGCATATCAAAGCTACTTATTCCACCATCTCGTCTCAATGCGACATTGAGCTTCTCTTCAACAGTTAATGTGAACGGATCAGTTGGAGGTGGGGCAGCTGTTCTGGTTTGGCTAGTAGGCTTAACATCTTCAATGATATCTTCACCTTCTGCTTTAAGCGACTCCATTAACTGATTCTTGCCCGACTTGCCAAGTTTCATTCCAGAACTCTTAGGAGGAGCAGTAACAGAAGACCTTGATCGATCTGTGAGGTTAAGGACGGTGAAAACGAGTTTAACAGAAAGAAAAAAAAACACGTATACAAGTAAGTAGAGGCACTGAGCCACTAACCTTTCGCCTTGGTATTGATAGGGTCAACATCTGAAATCATGCCAAACCCAGAGCCACTTCCAAAACCACCACCACCACCACTGGATATGCTCATGTCATTGAAACTACTATCAAGTCTTCCAGAACCCATTGAGCTCATGGATGAGAATCCTCCTTTATCACCTCTATTCTTTTCAATCTAGGGAATTGCATAACAATATATTATTAGGAGTTACAAGATTGCATTAAAAAGCAGGGTGTGTTCCTGTTATGTACCTTGCTTTTGTCAATCTCATTAGCCTTACGCTTCATCACGTCTTTAGTGTCATTGATCTTGCTCTGCATTACCAGTTTATGCAACTTCTCCTCATGACTTTCCATTTCACAGTACTGCTTCACCTGAGCAACTGTCACACTTTCCTTATGCCCAAGAGATATGACTTCATCAAAAGCGAATATCAGCTCAAACGCAGCCCTGCCAATCCCTTCTTCATCTAACGACATGGAATACTCAGGTACCTAGAAACAGTCAAATGATCAAACTGAATGCCCAGATATGTCTGTAAAGAATATTTTGAAAATTTTCACCCTCCTTCATTTGGGAAGTAGAATTAAGAAAATAAGAGCTTCCGGGCTTCAATAAAGATAAGGCGCTAACAGAAGTAAGCACACTCACTTTCAAAATAACTAAGTAGTAAGTACCGTACACATGCAGACTCAAGTAAATAAACTCCTCAAACAAAGTACCAAATTAAAGATAGATGAAGAAAGAAACATACAAGTTTGGAGAGCATCCTGAGAGTGTCCAGATCTTCAAGAATGTTGCTCTGCTTAGTTGTAACAAGAAGCAGGAACAGAGCTTCAATAGGCTGATATACATATCGCACATTCTCTGTCTCAATATAGGTATGTTGCTTTCCCATGCCAACCAGCTTAGGAAAAGCTGCAAGAAGACCTTCAATTCTGATACGGGACATGTCCACATATTGCCTGGAAACAAGCACTATATAAATAAAAAGGCGTAGTTAGTGTTACGCAAAAATATTGAAAAAATGGGAATATGTAGAATAACTGATCTTCGATTATCAATGATAGCATATATATATGTATAACCATGAAATGAATTTTGTAATACACGAATAATTCACCTTTTCCAGACTTGCTCACAATGGAAGCAGCAAGCACAACCTATATAAACCACAGGTTACAGTTTTAGCAAGGTGTATTCATACCAGAGAAAAACTCATTTAACTCTAAACTTAACGAAAATTCTGAAGCTGCACAAAAACTTATATATAAATGATACAAAAGAATTCAATACCATTTTAATTTGCTTTTCAGGTTCCAACAATCCAAGCAGCTATAAGAAAGGCAATGTGAATCTGTAATACAAAGCCAACCATCAGAGTAAATCAAGTTAGTGAGGTAACGAGTGCCTAAAAATCAACAACGAGACCAGAAAGTGAAATCGACATATTATATTCGGAAACATAAATCAGGAAAACAAAAAAATGAAGAGATCTCGCATCTGGTAACGAGCAAATCAACGAAACTGAGAGAATCCTGCAGATCCACGGATCCGATCTAAAAGTACCAGCAGCACAGTATCGAGAAAATAACTGTAGAATCAAATTCAAAACAAGCGGGTAAAACTCAGGAAATGCGACCGAACCAGATCGCAGAGATTTCCGTGGGAAATTTAGAAGAAGGAGAAAATTCCTAAAACGAAGATTCAACAAATCTTCCACAAAAATGCAGCCAGAAGGAACATTCTTACAAAGGAGATCCGAATACATGACCAAATAAGTGAAAACGAAGAGCATGAAAGAAGACGATACCAAGAACTGATCAAAAGGCGACGATGAATCAAATCACAAGTTCTTCGGAAGCTGGCTGAAGTTTTTAGATTAAATCTATTGTAGTGATGATAGAGAAGAAGATGAACTTATTTGGGCCGTTTCAGTTCTTTATTGGGCTTTCATTAGCCCATCGTAACTTTTTTTTTTACAGCATAATTTTTAAAAAAGAGCTGGTTCTGGTGACCGAAATTCGGTTTGTTCCGGTTTAAACTTGAAAGCTTTGTAGCAATCAATCATCTTCAGAAGTCAATATCATTTCTAGGGTTCAAGGTCAGCTAATCCGGCGACGAATATCTCAAGCTCCGGTAGGTTACTCTCTCTCTCTTTCTTCTTCTCCGTCGCTCTCTCCAGATTTCACTTTCTGAGCTTACAAGTATGCTCCTTTGATCTGAAGTATGCTCATTTGATCCAGTTAAGGATTATGATTAATCTTTCAGTAAGATTTGGAAGATACCTGATTAAGAAAATGAGAGTGTTTACTTGATACAAACTCGTAGGATTGATTCTAATTGTGGAATCAGACATCTTTTGCTTTTATGTGTGATTACACATTTTGATTTAGTCTTCTTTTAGGTCATCATTTTGATAAGGATTTGTTGTTGTTTCCATGGCAGCTTTTGAAAATGTCTCGTGAGTGGATCGGAATCCAGCAGTTTCCATCTGCAACTCAATCGAAACTGTTCGAGATTCTTGGGAAGTATAAAGAAGAGGTTCTGTTCTTGTTTCTACTTTCTGCTTGTTTTTATGTTTCTCTAGTTTGACTATCTAATGTGGAAGGTATAGGATGTGAGCTCGCTAACGGTACTAGTAATGGGGAAAGGCGGTGTTGGAAAATCATCTACTGTAAACTCGGTTGTAGGCGAAAACGCTGCTGCAGTTAGTACTTTCCAGGTACTGAGTTTAAAGCCCTTCTCAAATTCTCATTGCTTTCTTCATTACCCTGTGGCTAAGTTTCTTGGTTTTTACTCTTTATAGTCTGAAGGATTGAGGCCGACCTTAGTCTCTCGCTCAAGATCAGGGTTTACATTAAACATCATCGATACTCCTGGTCTTATTGAAGGAGGATATGTGAATGATCAAGCCATCAATCTTATAAAAGGGTTTGTTGATTCAAACAATCTATTCTCCTAATTTGGGGATCATTTATGGTAATTTGGATTTTTCGGTTTTGAATTTGAACAGATTTCTCCTTAACAAGACTATAGATGTACTGCTATACGTTGATCGTTTGGATGTTTATCGAGTCGATGATTTAGATAAGCAAGTTGTTAATGCTATAACTGACGCATTTGGTAAAGAGATATGGAAGAAGTCTGCTCTTGTTCTCACTCATGCTCAGTTCACGCCACCAGATGGTTTAAACTATGATCTCTTTGTCTCTAGAAGATCCGATGCTCTTCTGAATATTATCCGTGCAGGCGCTAAACTAAAGAAACAAGATATGCAGGTATTGCGAGTTCCTCTTAACCGTAAACTACTTCCTCTTAGTCAGGCTAATAAGCTAAATCATTGGTTCAAGGGTTCATCTGTTCCGGTGATTCTTGTTGAGAATAGTGGAAGATGTCGTAAGAATGAAACCGATGAAAAGGTAAGTTCACTGGTTTCGTTTTTTCGAATGTTACTTTAGTTCCTGTATCTTTAAGTTTAGTGAATCAATCTTGTGTTACAGATTCTTCCAGATGAAACTCCATGGATTCCTAATCTTGTCAAGACAATCACAAAGATCTCATTCAATGGCAGCAAAGCGATTCACGTCGATAAGAAACTAGTCGAAGGACGAAACCCGAACGAAAGAGGAAAACGGTTGATTCCTTTAATATTTGCCTTCCAAGTAAGCCTATGCACCATTACAGTTTAAGCTTTGAGCTTCTGAATCATTGATTATAGCGATTTTTGTACAAATTCAAGAATCTTGAATCTTGAATATTCATCTTTCTTTATGGTTTTGATTTGTAGTACCTGTTGATCATGAAGCCATTGGTGCGAGCTATTAAGTCTGATGCTGCTAAAGAGAGTAAACCGGCGTGGGAGACGCGTGATTCCGGTTTAGCAAACCAAAAGTCTTAAATTCCGGTTTTGTTTTGTTTGTTTCAGAGATTTTGGTTTTATGTCTTGAAAATCTTTGTTTGCAACCTCGTAATTAATTAATTATTAAAACTTCTCAACTTCCGGCTCATATTCGGTTAAATTGGGATATGAGGTAGCTATGGCTAATATGGGTCAGGAGACTGTGGTTGAATCAATTACCCTCTTTAAATCTAGTTAAAGAAGCCATCTCGAAGGTGTTGGCCTCCCCCAATAAATTACGCTAGGATGTTATCGAGCGTTCTTGCAGCTAATTCGCAACTTCTTTGGCGCAAGCTAAATACGGATAACTTCTGCTCAAGATGTGGTGCGAAAGTTAAATTCAGTAACCATGTTATATTTACTTGTTCCTCGGCCTTCCAATGTTGGAGTTTAACTCATTTATTATCTGCATTGATCATTATTCCTACTGATAATGTGTACAAATATCCACTATCTGCTTACTTTTGATATTACACATTCGAGTCATAAAAAATGGTAAAAGCTTTTATGTGGTCTATAAAAAGCTCAAAACGATAAGTGTTTCAATAACACCGATTAGGATCCAATGGATGTTTTCGCTTTAGCGAAGAAAGAATCTTCATAGTGGCATTTGGCGAACTATAGTCTTCCATCTCCATTGGCAGTCACATAGCTAGGCGTTGATTCCAATTGGGAAGACTCTTTTATATGTTGTCAATTAGATGGCTCCTAGAAATCAAGCGAATTGATAAGTGGTCTAGGTTGGATATTTTAAGACTTAATGGGAAAGGTAGTTGCAGTAGGACTAGCAGGAGTTAGGCGGGGAATCTCACCATTACATACGAAACTTCTAAGTCTGTTGTGGGCTTTGGAAAATTTGTCGATAATCCAACTACATTGTTTCGTGTTCTTCACAGACTATGTTGAACTAACCAAAATGGTAATTGCTGTTGGAATTTCGTACCGATTTATAACCTTTTATAAATATTAATTACGAATTCAATTTCCCAAGATTCGTGCAAATTATGAATTAGACCTAAATCNTAGTACCTTACGAGATCAAATCTTAAAAGAGTCGTCGCGACGAACTATTCGTCTCTGCCTCTTTTCTCTCTAGGGTTTTGTTTTACTCAACTCCCTCAATTAGGTTAATCCACTCTTCATTAACGAATAATTAAGTTTATATATGTGTTAATCATATTAACACATTACGTG
>OVBE01008813.1:0-16736 GCA_900406425.1 Iberis pinnata | reverse complement strand
GCTACACTATGAGATGCTCTTTAAACATTGCTCTTATTGTGGTCATATGTCACATGATATCAATGATTGCACACTTAAACCTGTGGAGATTAAAACGAAGCAAGATGTGGCTTCATTGGATCGTCTTTACACGGATATTCCAAAGGAGAAGATCTCATCCATCAAGCATGATGAGAGGAGCATGTAATCACGAGACCTTTCGTCTTGTCCCCAAAATTCACGAAGCTACCAATCTTCACACTTATCTTGTCTACAACGAGATAAACCAGCTCAAGACAAACGATATAGGCCTTATTCCCAATCTCGTAATGGATTGTCTGAGACGCTTAGAGTGGAAAAAGAAGAGATCAAGTGTGGAGAGAGAAGTCTCGACCCTTGAAAGTAGATCATACTAATGCAAAACCTGAAGTTAAGGAGCCAAGATCACCGACAACCCGTAAAGATGGAAATGCCGTAAAAACAACTGAAAGCTCAAACATAAAGGAAACAAATTTGGAGAGTTCAGGTATTAAAGATGATAACATCACCTTCCGAAACACATCTGTCTCTATTATGGAGAAGAATTCGACAATAGATACACTTATTCATCCCTATGATGCTTTAACGATTAGAGCCTTCAAAGATGAGAACAATAGTAATGATAAAAAACATTGTTGATGAGGAGATGCCGGATACTCTAGTTTGGAATGAATCGATGTTATTCGATGATGATGATTGATGAGCTAGAAAGGATGAACAACAAAAAGGAAGTGGATCAACATGCACCAGTACTACCAATCCTTATGATTGGAGACAAGGAAGATAATGGACGTAATGCGGAGACTGATAATGCAATTACAAGACGTCCTACTCATTTAGTAGTTCACTTGGGGGACTCTCAGAGATGCGCGTCCCCAAGAATTAATTCAAGATCAACAACACAACAAAGCATTAGACGTGCTAGAAGGGGAACAACAACGGTATTAGCATCTCGGAGCTCGAGAACGAATCTGAAGAATGGTCTGGTGGATTCCAAAAATTCACCCCTCCATTGATGAAGATAATAAGTTGGAACTGTCGAGGGATAGGGAACGACCTCACAATTCGACGCGTCAAGGAGATGTGTCTAAAGCATCGCCCAGAACTCTTGTTCCTTTCTGAAACGGAGAATAAAAAGAGGATGTTACAAGACATCCAGGCTGATTTAGGTTTTAATAAGCTGTCTACAGTTGAGCCCATTGGCCAATTTGGTGGTTTAGCTTTGTTTTTTATGAATGAATTTCAAATTGATGTTTTATTTTCTAATAACCGAATGATTGATGTACAAATAGTCATTAAAGGAATAAAAGTCTATATGACATTTATTTACGGGGATCCTGTATTGGAAAGAAGAGACTAAGTATGGGAACTTCTTACGCGTTTCTCACTAAACAAAGATGGACCTTGGTTCATGATTGGTGATTTTAATGAAATTACAGGCCACAATGAGAAAGAAGGTGGGAGGAGACGGTCTGATTCATCATTTCTTTCTTTTAATCAAATGATATCAGATTGCGGGATGTTGGAGTTTCCATGTATCGGAAATCAATTATCATGGGTTGGTAAACGACCAAACGGTATTGTTCGTTGTAGACTAAATCGAGCAATTGGTAATCAAAATAGGCATGAGAAATTCCCACACTCAAATGTCCAATATTTATGACTATGGGGATCGGACCATCGTCCGATAATGGCAAACATACTCTCGAAGCCAGCTAGGAAGAGGAAATCGTTTAAATTTGACAAGCAATGGTTAGAGAGTGAGGATTTAAGACAGATAATCATCGACGGGTGGAAGAGTCTTAATCTATCTCCCAATGCAACAATTATGGATCATATATCTAGTTGCAGAAAATCATTATCATTATGGAAAAGAAAGAGAGAGATTTTAATTCATCTAAGATGATCGAAGAACTCAAAGCTAAGGTTGACAATCTCTATTCCGAGGAAGGAGCTACAACAGAAGACTTAGCAGAGGCTGTTAAAGAACTCAATGATGCCCTTAAGGCAGAAGAACTGTTCTGGAAACAAAAAAGTAGAGTTCTTTGCCTTCTAGAAGGTGACTCCAACACAAAATTCTTTCATGCCATTACTAAGCAAAGGAGAACAAGGAATAAAATCACGAATCTAGTAGACCCATCAAGAACTAGAGTAGAAGATGAGGATCAATTAGTGTCCATTGCTACTAACTATTTTTGAGAGTTATTCCAGTCATCTAACCCACATGTCATTGAAGAGGCCATAGAGAATATTACCACAAATATTATTGACTAGATAAATGAAAGGCTTACTGCGACTGTTTCAGAATGGGAAGTTAAAATAGCTCTTTTTTATGATGCACCCAGAAAAGGCTCCAGGTCCAGATGGCTTCACTGCACTTTTTTATCAGAAATTTTGGGATATTGTAAAGGAAGATTTAACCCGTATGGTTAATGAATTTCTATTCAATGGAATAATGGCTAATGGACTAAATGATGCCAATATTTGTCTGATACCAAAGAAGGAAAATGCCAACAAAGTGTCACACTTTAGACCAATTAGCCTGTGCAATGTGAGTTACAAAATAATTTCTAAGGTCCTATGCCAAAGAATGAAGACAATTTCGTCAGGCAGAATTTCTGAAACCCATTCAACCTTTGTTGCGGGACGACAAATAACTGACAATGTTTTGATAGCACAAGAAATGTTCCATGCTCTTAGAACTAACTCTAGAGGGAAAAAATGTGAATGGCAATAAAAACAAATATGAGTAAGGCATACGACAGGCTAGATTGGGAATTTATCAGTGCAATCATGAAAAAGATGGGATTCTCGATTACATGGATTGAGTGGATAATGAGATGTGTAACATCTTTTAAATACCATGTGTTATTCAATGGTCAGCCCAGAGGAAATATAATCCCACATAGGGGGTTACGTCAAGGAGATCCTTTGTCCCCTTTCATATTCATCTTATGTACGGAAGCGCTCGTTAGCCTCCTGGATCACACAGAAAGCAAGGGAAAGATAACGGGGATGCGTGTATCACGTGCAAGTCCTCCGATATCCAACCTTCTCTGATGACAGCCTGTTTTTCTGTAAGGCGGAGCCCCGTGAATGCGATGAAGTAATGAAAGTATTGGAGATTTATGGAAAAGCCTCAGGACAATGCATTAATTATGATAAATCATCCTTACTCTTTGGTAAGCGAGTATCTGAAAACGTGAAACAATCCATAATGACTACGACTGGAATATCAAACAAAGGAGATATGGGAACCTATATGGGTATTCCTGAGGATATTAGCGGTTCTAAAGTAAGACTCTTTGCCTACTTAAAGGACAAGTTAAAAAATCGTGTGAATGGATAGACTGGACAATGGTTATCAAGAGGAGGAAAGGAAATACTTATAAAGTCGGTCCTGCTGGTCCTACCAACTTATGTAATGTCAACCTTACTACTTCCTTTAGATATTTGTGTAAATCTAGCTACTGCCATCGCACAGTTCTGGTGGAGCTCTAATCCGCCTAAAAGGGGACTACATTGGGTTAAATGGAAAAAATTATGCATCCCAAGGGAGAACGGAGGAATTGGATTCAAGCTAATCCATGAATTTTATCTTGCTTTACTGGGTAAACAGATGTGGCGGTTAGCACAATATCCTACCTCACTACTAGCAAAGATTCTACGAGGAAGATATTTTCGTTATAGCTCGCCTTTGCATGTAACGGAAGTGCACAACCCTTCTTATGGATGGACGATTATTATAGCTGCAAAACCATTAATATCTACAGGAATAAGGCAAAAGGTGCATATAGGAAATGAAATAAGAATTTAGGAAGACTTATGGATCCCAACAACACCCGCAAGGCCAGGTAGACCAATCGCACCGGTACTACACCCAATGATGTCGGCAAGGGAATTGATAAGCGGTACCCCGAAGAGATGGGATAATGAACTATTAGAAAGATATATACATAAAGATGACATCCAACTGATACAATCTCTGGCCATATGTCAAGATTATCATCGGGATGAATACTGCTGGAGTTATACAACGCATGGGGTTTACACTGTAAAATCAGGATATTGGGTTGCTACCAATATACTCAATAGCACCACGGAAATACATGAACCAAGCATAACAAAACTCCAGGCCTTTGCGTGTAAGATAAATGCACCTCCAAAACTAAAACATCTTATTTGGTAGACGGTATCTGGACAATTAGCTGTGACAAGCAATCTTATACATTGTCATATGCGATGTGATAATCACTGTCCTAGATGTGGTGCAGAGAATGAAACTATAAACCATGTAACCTTTGAATGCCCACCTGCTTTGCAAAAATGGGCACATGCGAATACTCCTACACCGCCAGCCTTATTCCCAACGACAAGTCTTTTCACGAATTTGGACTATCTATTCTGGAGGAAGAATGATATCGAAGATCCTGAACTGGACATGGATCCATACCCATGGATTTTTTGGTATATTTGGAAAGCAAGGAATGATAAGCGCTTTAGAGGGATAAACAGGGACCTCTAAGAAACTGTAAGACAAGCAGAAACTGAATGCCATGCTTGGTTTCGAGCTAATAAGAGACCAGAACGGAGAGTGGTAGTGCAAAACCAAGGGCATGAATCTACCTCTGAGAGATGTCTGATTGATTGCTCATGGAAACACGATGCACTCTTTAGTGGTTGTGGGTGGACAAGGATAAATTCAAGAGGAGAAACTCAATTGCTAGGAGCAAAAAACCAATACCTGAGGTTATCATCGCTACACTCTGAATTAGAGGCCCTTTCTTGGGCAATGTAATGCATGTTACAAAAGTCAGATTGTCAAGCATTTGGAACCGATTGTAAGGAGCTAATCAAGATGATACAAGATCCGGAAGCATGGCCTAATTTCTCGACTGAGTTAAAGGAAGTTCAGAACCTAAAGGAGAGGTTTACTGAGTTTTCAGTTTCGTATGTTCCCCGTGAGAGAATTTTTTATCTGATTCATTAGCTAAGATAGCGAGGTCTTTCCATAGAGAATTGTATTACATTGGTTGCTCTATTCCGGTCTGGTTCTCCAGACCACCTCAAACTTGAGTAATAGAACATCTGTTTTGAGAAAAAAAACTAAAATAAATAAATAAAATATAAAAAACAACCAATCTTTTCTTTATAAAAAAACAACGAATCAAATTCTTATATCTCTTTATCATCTCCATCGTCTTCTTCATTTCCAATTTGCTGATATTATTGAAGTTCATAAAATATGGTCATCTATATATCAAATCGAAGCTCTTTCAACAAAGATTTCAAATATACTCTTGGATTTTAAAATTTCTTGCACATGTGCCCGAAAAACCTATTTAAAATTCTACGTCCGAAAATGAATTTGTTCATAATGGAAAAATAACTACTGGGCTTTGTTGCTGTTGGTTTCTTGAGCTCGATCATAGTGTCGGATATTCAAAATTCACTCTAGAACTTCATTAATTTAACTATAGATTTTGAGAATCAAAACTTCATGATAAAATTCCGATCTAGTTAGTTGAAATTAAGAGGTTAAATTAGTACCATTAGATTGAAAATTTTAAGAGATTTCTATACATATATAGATTGATACATGTGGTACTTGAAATTAAAATTTACCATTGATGATCTTCAAATTATTTTCTGTCATGTATAACTAGGATAACTAGGATAACTGAGACAGTAAGAATAACTGGATAATTAGCACAACTAGGTGAACTAACTTAAGTGGGACAAATAGTATGATGTTGTGGAATGTTCTTGATGATATCAATTTTTTTTGTTTTACCACATAATTTCCTAACAAAAGAAAGAAATAAGACAAGCAACAATGTATTTATCGGCTAGTGAAAACTGAAGAAGATCTACTTAGGATTTGAGCAATTTTTTAATGATAATGTAGGAACTAGTAATAACTTGTAGAAACTTGTATTATGTATTTCTCTCAGTTTGTCACAACTAGATAACTCTAATAATACTTCATATAGTTGATGTTTTTGGATTAGTGACTTGTTCTACAAAAAATGTGAAAAATTCAAATATTGTATTAAAAGGTTATTAGATATGTTGTACAATATCGAATCTAGATCATAATTTTCTTATAACTCATGTCAGTGTCATTTTAGTGTTATTTGATATTTTTTTAATTAGTTATATTCAACTCAACTTTTGCATCAAAAACCTTATACTACTAGGCATTGTTTTTAAAAATAAGCACTTGAATTACCAAAATGATGTAACTAATATATTTTTGAAAATAATTTTTTATAAGAACATGTTAAATGTATTTAGATTTTATATTCCACGTGGTTTAACTAGAAAACTTTAATAAAAATTATGGTTTAACTAGTTTTACAGTTTTAGTTCACAAAAATAACTATGTGGAATGAATAATAACTGGATAACTAGGTATAACTATATAAAAATATATAAAGAGTTAAATTGAGTTATTCCTAGTTATTATTTTTTGGTGGCACATATGTTAGTTATTTCGGCTAATTAATTTTAGTTATTTTTAGTTATTCTTTTTTTTTTTTTGCGACGCACGTGTCAGCTTTGTCGGTTAGTTAATCCTAGTTATTCTAGTTATACCAAATTTGATACATACCAAATTATATGGATAATTTAAAATATACACTTTTTTTAATGAAAATCTTTTCTTTCTAAAAAAATAAAATTATATATTTAAATAAAAATGAAAAAGTTCATAAAATATCCAAAAAACTATAAATTTTTAAACTTGAAATTTATAAAAATAAATCAAGAAAATTTAAAAATAATAAATATTTTTTTAAAATGTTCTTATTTCAAATAGTTTAACAAAAAAATCCAAAGTTACAAAATTGTTAAAAACTAAAAATCCAATTTTTTTAAAAATAAATTTTTAATATCTAAATAGTTATATATAATTAGTTAAAAAAATTCTAAATAATTATATCTAAATGATTGATATTTTATTTATTTAATTAGTTAAAATAAGTAGTCGCTGCATTGATATACAAAATAAGCGAAGTAATTTAACAGTTTGACAATGTACAAAGTAACAATTAGTATTGTAAATTTGAAAATAATTAATATTATTTTTATATATTTTAAGGCTTTGAATGTTTGTAGTTTAAACAATGGTTTTACAAAAACATTTTTCTCAAAAACTACTCTTTAATCTAATCAAGATTTTAAATAAATAGATTCTTTAAAATTATATATTTTATCTCTTAATATATTGTAAATATAAATGAAAAATATAAAATGAAAACTTTACTCCATATTATTTAAAAATCATATATAAAGATATGAAATTAACATTTAAAATAAATATTTTATTAATACCAATATTATAATAGTAAACTTATTCAAAAATGTAACTTACTAAACATGCTTTAACAACTATAAACGATATTATATGTATTTATTTTAGAAATATTTTTTACGACATTTATTTTAGCAATCTTGACATAAACGTACGAAATATATTTTTTTAAAACTCATAAAATTTTATAAATTTATTTAGAGCTCCTAAAATTTTATAAATTTATTAAAACTTTTCAGAAAACTTTTAAAATATATTTTCAATATAAATGAAAATAGATAAAAATTGAAAAATAGATAAAATTGAAAAACTACTCCAAATTATTTTAAAGAATATATAAAAATATGAAATTAACATTTAATATAACTATTTTATTAATACAACTAATATTATATGTATTTATTTTAGCAGTCATAACATAAAAATAAAAAATAAAATAAGACATATTTAATGAATCAAATAAAAACTTAAATTATTGTCAAAATCCAAAGTTATAATATTAATTAAATTGTAAATCTCTTAACCATAATAGTAGGAAGTGTTAAAACATATTAATAAAATCAAAATCTTCAATGAAGATTTTGAAAAATTAAAAATTATAAGAACTAAAATTAGAAATTAAAAACCAAAAAATCAAAACTAATATAAATTCATGCCTAAATTAATAACAAAATTAAAATACTAAATATAAATTAATGACAATATTTTGAAAAAAAATTGTTAATATATTTATTTCTATAATAATACATTTTTTGCGGTGTGGTCTGACACGCCCGCAAGAATTGGGTGTGTAGTTTTGTTATTTCATTAAGGGTATATTGGTATTTATAAGGATTTTCGTTAAAAAAAAAAAGAAATCAGAAGAGGGCCTTATTAGAAAACTTGTCCATCAAATAGGACTTACTAGGCATTGTTCCATTTTAAAATCGATAACCTTAAGTTCATGTTTTCACTCAAAGGGATCTGCATTCCAGAACTTTAGTTGTTATGTAGTATATGTTAAAATCACTAGATGAGTAGAACATTTTTCTGTATATCAATTTAGTTCTCTCTTTAGTTTATAAAAATTCTAAACACAATTTTATTTGAGGTTTCACATGGGATACGTCGAATCTAGACCGTATTTTTTTAAAAATATATAAATGGCATGAAAAAATATTCATTGGGCTACTATAGTTGGTAGTATACAGAGGGGTTTGAAACAGCTAGCTATATTGACCCGAGGATCAAATATGAAGAGAAACTTTTCTCTTTTTGACTTTTTGTCATTTTTTCCCCCTTTTAGCACATTTTGTTCAAGATGGCAAACATTTTCATACATGCCACTAGTTTCGTTTTTCTCAGAGAGTTTTCTTTTTCATTTAAACATGTGCACAACACAACAGATTATAAGATAGGCTACTAAATTTACATAAAAACCACAAATCCCCATACCACTAACCATAATAAACTCATTAATTTATCTTGAAAGTAAGAAAACCCTTAGCAAGCCAAAGAAAACCAAAAAAACCCCACATACTAGACGGTTGGATAGAGTTATGAAAAACTGAAAAGCCAAGGAAAACGCATGACAAACCATAATATAAAAAAAGCTTCCTCCCATTGCGAATCAAACTTTTTTACAAAGATAAACACGACGATAAACTGAACCAGCATGTAGAAAGTAAATGAGACACAAAACGTCCATTAATACTTGTGAAAAAGGCATAGTCTAAATACCTGGAACGCCTGAAAGCAACCGCATACAAGAGACATATCTCGACTGGATTTAAGCCGTAGAAACAATGAGCGAAGCAGAATGATCATGATGATCTTACAGCAAATCATTATACCTACAAGAACCTAGTAACAAGCCATGATCTTACAGCAAACCATTATACCCACAACATTTCGAAAATTTTTCGGTTGCAACTAAAACCAAAAAACTAAAGTTCTTTTCAGAAGACCCGAACCACATTCGGATAGGAGAAACCACAGACAACCAAAACTATAAATCCAAATAAAATCAACATAGCCAAAGATCTGGAACCAAACATACTAGCCAAACCAACAAAAAAAAATGACAAGATATAAAACCTAAAGCCAGTTGGATAGATGAGAAATAGAACAAGAGGAGCCGTGAGACATAACGCCAAGGTAGAGCAAGCTCACCACCTGACCGGCAAAGCCATACACCACATGACGTAACCTGAAAATTCATGAGGATGAGGAAGACAACATGAGGTTTCGTACAAAACAATAGAAAAAAATGAGAATCCGTCAGAAAACCAGTAGAATCAAAACAATAGAAAATAGAGCCAACACCGTCTATTTCTTCTAAAACTTAACTAAGCGTTGTTTCTAAATTTGTTACAAAACTTTTTCCAACAGTAGTTTTGGAATCCGTCAGAAAACCAGTAGAATCAAAAAATATGACGGAATAGCAACAAATATAACGAATATACATGTGATTTAGTTAGCTTGGAAACAGTCAGATTTTTGACGAAATCTATATGAAGACCGTCGGTAATCTGTCGTTATCTGTTCTTGGTGTTCTTCATAAAACTGACGGATTATCAACAATGTTCATATATATTATGTTGGTAATCCGTCATTTTTATAAAAAATAGGGTTTAGAGATTTGGATTTAATGTTTACCAATTTATGAACAATTATTTGAAAAACAATATTTATTAAAAGACTAAGTAATCATATTAAACATTATATGTAAAATTCTCAAAAAACTTATACATAACTCGCTAGTAACACATGTTATATTATAAGTTCATATATAGTTTTATTTAAAAAAACATGTTAATTCCTTAATAATTTTTTTTTTTTGTTTTAAGTGGTTTAGATTTTTTCAAAGAAACTAATTGTTTTTATATTCAGGATTCAAGATTTATGATTTAGGTATTTTTAAGCATTGTGTATTGTATAAAGTTTATGACAAGTATCGTCATATCACATCATATTTGGGGATTTTTTTTTTGTCGGAGGGGATGTTTTTTTTGTGTGCATTAAATCTTTATCGATTCAAAGCAATTACAATGGAGACACAACATCGGACAACCTCCGATGTGAGGATAACGGGGTCCAAATCGATAACGCCAGCATTAGAAGATTTCTATGGGATAAGCATATTACTCCCGATCGGTTGCAAAAACTTATATTCTGGAATATCTTGTATCATACCCCTTGGATTTATTTTGGTCACAGTTATCCAAGGGCTGGTCCTGTCTAAAATATGGGGATTTTTTTGTTGTTGGAGGGAATATTTTTTTGTGTGCACCAAATCTTCATCGATTCAAAGCAATTACAAAGGAGACACAACATCGGACAGCCACAGATGTGAGGATAAGAGGGTCAAAATACTTACAATTTTCCTAAACGTAGATAGAGATATATAATCAAGATAAGACAAGCCTTGATAGAAAATTAGGAGTAAGATGAAACAGTTTAATGTTACTAAACATCTGAGGGGATATTTAATATATGATACCTACATATATGTAAAAGAAATTAATTAATTATTTAATTAATTTTAAGTGAATTAGTATAAGAAATATTTACGTGTTCGGCTTGCGAAGCAAGGATCAACAGATCATATCATTATTGTTTTTCATCATTAGGGCATTGGAAGAATGCCACATTTTTCAGCTTTGTACCTAGACCTTTGATATCACTCGATTTTGATGCCTTTTGGTGAGTATTTATACTTGCTATTTGTGTGTTTTTGGTATATTTCCATGATTCCAGGTATTTTGGACCTTCTGGAGCAAAAATATGGTTTTGTGCACAAAATGGATGCAATTTGACGAATGTAGAAGCAAAGTTCAGCAGAGGAGCCGAAAGTTGATCAATATTTGGAGATGTTTCTATGAATGGAATGAGCTGATATTTACACTCAAACTGGCCACGTGAGTTAGCTTTCATATGAAAGTGATTTGAGGTCAATCCAATGAAGCAAACAAAAGTTATGACGATTTTACTTTAGACTGGTCAAGCTGTCTCTCAGAAGAAGCATGTTCAGCACGTGATGGAGCAGATAGATCAATCCACACTTGGATAGATCGATCCTGAAAACTAGCAAACTTCCGTAAGTTTGAATAGATCGATCCGAATGCTCGAGAATTATTGAAGAATGCCAAAAAGACGTTTCTGTCCTCAAGACTTATCATTGGTTTTCTTTTTAGGTTTTATTCTTTTTTGAACTGTATATAAGTTAGAATCTTATGTTTATTTTTATATACAACACATAATCCAATTCACAACACAATTCATTATTTTGAGAAGCTTTTCTGAGAGACAAATCCTGACACTTGTATTTTGGAGAAGAATTCTAAACTCTCTCATTACTTTTATTAAATTATGGTTTTTGAATATGCTTTCTCTATTGATGATTGTTCATTTCTTGGCTATGTCTGAGTAGTCTCTTTGTTAGGTTTTAGGGGTTTCCCAAGGAAAACACGTTTTGATGGTTAGGATTTGACTTTAATGGATTTAAATTATTAGGTTCTTAGTCTAGATTTGTTATGATTACTTGAATTAGCTAGATCACCTAGTTCATGATTTTAGGTTAATAAATACAAAGAGATTTGATTTATTTAATATGACATACTCTAGATGAATAAGTATCTTTTCTTGGGGGAGTATTGTCTTTGAATGCTTATGAACATATCGAATATGTAATCATTGCATGATTTAATTATCTGATTTAGAGATCTAAGATTTCGAGAGAAGGTTAGGGGGAATTATTAGTTATGGTATTTTAATGGATTTATAAATCCATGAGAATTTGGAAATTTATGGATTTTCAAATGATTGGATTTTGAAATACCATGTTTTATGTTTGGATTTGGTCCTTTGTATTTTTAACTTTGAAATCCTTCTAAATCCATTAAACTACAAAGTTGAATTTGAAATCCAATATCAAATCATTAAACGAATAACACTTGATTTCAATTAGAATTTACAAATCATTAAACGAGTAACACTTGGTTTCATTTAGGATTTACAAATCATTAAACGAATAACATATGATTTCGCATGGATTTCAAAATCCATTAAAACTCCATAACTAATAACACCACCTTAGTCTTTATTTCTAGAAATTTTATCATAGGGGTCTAATACTTTGGGAGAAGATTAGTCTATTGTCATTTTTTGAGTTGAGAACTATTTTCATTATTAATCTTGCCTGTCAACCTGAACCTCAAACTTGAATACCTGTGGAAATTCCCTATCGCCTAGCGTTTCATTTTATTGGTTTACATTTGCTTTTAATTATTCGTTTCAATTTTCAATCATTTCGAATCATTCCTTCTTTTATTTTATCTTAGCTAGAATCGATTTTTAACTGAGAGTTGTACTGTCTGGTCTCTGTGGGATTCGTCCCTTAACTATACTACGAGGATTTCTTCTCTGCAGTGTAGATTTAGGATTGAAACCTGAACCTATCATATTTTTGGGGCCGTTTCCGGGGACCAATACAATGTCTTTTAAGTTTTTCTTAGAGTCTAGTCTAAGATTTTTATTTTCTGAACTAATCTCGTTCTTTCTGCTTGTTTTTGTTTTGAAGGTGCATGATCTTGAGATTTGAAAAATCACCTGAACTGTTTAATCTCACAAACAAAGAACTCGCACAATTAGAACGTTCAAACCGGAAATCTAGAAGAAGCGCTAGTTCATCCATACCAATGGCTGACAACGTCATTCAGAATCCGATCATTCCCGTAGTTCCGAATGCCCAGGACCTTCCAGGCTTTGAACAAATAGGGATATNTAGGATAGTTGGCACTTGACCAACAAGGAGGAAATGGCAATCAATTGCCACCATTGAATCTCAAAAGAGATGCAAATCGAAGAGCTTAAAATGCCAATCTAGGCGATGAGAATGGCGAACAAGTCCCACCTGAACTGAATCGAAATCGCCCACCTCACCAAAACAAGGTACTAGTTGGTGATTTCAACAACCTTGAAGCTTTCCTAGTCAATAAGAATGCCCTCCACAGCCTCAGAGACATGACTACCAGTTCCCGTTTCAGCTGATCCAATTGCTAAGACAAAACCAGTTTCATAGCTTGTCTAATGAGCATCCTATGGATCATATTGATAACTTTGAAGACATTTACAGCACAACTCAGCTGAATGGAGTCTCTAAATACTTCATGCATTGTAAGCTCTTCAATAATTCTTTAGCTGATAGAGCTCTGAGGTGGCTTAAGTCATTACCTGCTAACTCGATAGAAACTTCGGATGAGTGCAAAGCCAAGTTTCTGAACCACTTTTGATGTGATCGTGGATGGACCTGACGAACCAGAACCTGAACCGGAGCTTGAACCGGAGCAGCTTGAACCCGAAGGAAGGATAACGAGATCAAAGGCAAGAGAGCTAGCACATCAAGCCCACGTGATGCTACATTCAGAGCTAGAAGACCAAGCCTGCGAAACATACCAACTGTTCAGGCTTGTCAATCCAGAAGAACCAGATTTCTGATCGGTTAGCTAAGTGGGTAATTCCTGCACTCTTTTGTCCTTGGTCGAGATGATCGCTTTTTCCCGCATTTGGTTTTTGGTCAATCACTAAGGTTTTAACGAGGAAAGTTATCCACTTCCGTTAAAGAAGTTATCCACTTCCGTTATAAGTACTTGGCAAAATAAAGAAGTCTTCCAGAAGCTAACACTTGCCTTCCAAGGCACATCTTCTAGAAGCTTTCTATTTAATTTACATGTCTTGTAGTTTTTATTAGAACTTTCTGATGTTTTTCTTTCAGAAGCTTGCACGCTTCGTAGTTCAGGCTTATGTTAGAAAGCCCTAATGCTCATGTGCCTATAAGTAGAATTCGAACCTCATTGTTTTTCTTTGGCAAGTTTTAAGTTAAAAACCAGAATTGTTTAGGAAATAATCTCTTCGAAAATTACTTGCTCATAGAATTGAGAATTCCAGTTATTCTACATCTCTAATAGATTGCAAAGCCTTATTGATTGTTTGTCTAATTCATAAGACAAACAATTCTTTCTATTCTTTTTTCCATACTATCTGTTCGAAATCATCAACCACATCCATCTCTCTTTTCATTCATTCTATTCGACAATTATCAACCATCCATCTACAAGTTCCGATCAATCACCTTCAAGCCAAGACAAGACCAAAGTCTCGACCTCTTTTGCATCCTACAACCACCAAAAGATCAAGCCAAGACCATCAGACCATCCTTGCATTCCAAGTTGTTCGAAACTTGGAGCCTAAGTTGCTGTCCAAGAATAATCAATTCATTGCATCATTGTCGAGCATAGGAGATCATCAAAGCCTTTCATTCAGAGTTGATCCAGGATCATATCAGTTGGTATCAAAGCCAACTCTGTACCCAAAGGCTGAGCAAAAACCCTAACCCTAATCTTCTTTTTATTTTTGAAAATTTTCTGGTTTTTGTTATTAAGAACCCTAGTATTGCATCTAGATTAATTTAAAGAATTATAATCTTGCATAGAATTAGGTTATCAATGTGTTTTTTTCTTAGATTGCATATAGATCACTTAGAAATTTTCAGAATTAATCCATCTAAATCAAAAGTTTGTATGTTTGTTGTTTGGTTTCTTTGGACCTATTACTTGTGTAAGTTTCTTGGTATTTCAGGTACCATGGAACTCTCTGCAGAAGCAATGGAGTCTTTGAACCGGTTGATGAGTCAACAAATCAAAGACAACAATGCAATTCTTCTACAACAGATATGGTTGCTCAATGAGAAAGTGGATACAATGAAGCTAGACAAGAAGAAAAGAAGTCGAAGTGATGGACATTCATCTCCAACTCCTACACCTTCAAAATTCAACCGAATTGCTAAAGGAAAAGCACATCTAGGAGAGTCCTCAAGACCGATCAAAGAAGGTCCAACTTTCAGAACCAAATCTGGTCCAAAAGTAACAAGAGACCGAGAACAAAGCCATGGAACAGATCATGCATCTTCTGAGGAATAAGAGGTGTCGGACCATAGTTATGGTAGCACCATACGATATAGAGGTCCAAGGCCTAACCGAGACTTCCTTGACCCTGCACATCAGCAGTTGAAACACATCAAGATCAAGTTCCCATCATTCCTAGGCACGAATGAACCTAAAGTCTATCTGGACTGGGAAAGGAAGATAGAATCCAACTTCCTATGCCAAGGAACATACAACATAAACAAAGTCAAAATCGCTGTTTCGGAATTCAGTGGTTATGCTTTGTTATGGTGGGAACAATTGGGAGTTGTTAGAGAAAGATCTCGAGAGCCTCCCATAACTATTTTGGATGAGCTAACGGTTCAGATGAGGCAAAAATTTGTTCTAGCCTACTATCATCGAGAGATATTGAGCAAGCTTTGCAAGCTAGTTCAAGGAAAAAGAACCGTTGAGATTACTTTCAAGAGCTTGAAACCCTCTTAATCCGAGCTGATATATGTGAGGGTGAAGACATGTTCATGTCTCGGTTTCTAGGAGTACTTAACCGAGAAATCCAAGACAAGTTAGAGCTTCAGAGTCATCAAGACATGGAATAGATGGTTCACAAGGCTGAACTGATTGAAGCTCAGAACAAGAGGCGGTTTTTCAAAACAAGTTTTGCACCACTAGCCTCAAAACCGAAGGAATTCTCTACTCCAAAACCTAGTTTCAATCCGAAACCAGCCCAACCTGGAGAAGAAAACCGAAACACTGAGGTAAAACCGAGATCTGGAACTACCTTAAATCAAAATCGTTGTTTCAGGTGTCAAGGAATGGGGCATTATGCAAGAGAATATCCCAACAAGAAGGTGATCCTTCTCAGAGATGATGGAGAGATTGTTCCTGAAGAAGAATCAGACATTGGGTCTGAAACTAAAGAAGAAGAAGAAGCATCAGCAGCTGTGGGTAAATTACTGGTTACAAGAAGAACTTTAAGTGTGCAAAATTAGATCGAAGAAGTATGCCAAAGAGAGAATCCATTCCACACTCGATGTTTCATACAATCCAAGGTCTGTTCTTTGATCATTGATGGTGGAAGTTGTACTAATGCAGCTAGTGAAGTTATGGTTCAGAAGCTCAATCTGAAAACTATTCCTCATCCACATCCATATAAGCTACAATGGCTTAATGATGGATGAGCTTTAACCGTAACCCACCATGTCCTAATGAAGTTTTCGATTGGAAAGTATGAAGATGAAGTGCTTTGTGACGTTTTGCGTATGGGCTATGTCTGAGTAGTCTCTTTGTTAGGTTTTAGGGGTTTCCCAGGGAAAATAGGTTTTGATGGTTAGGGTTTGACTTTAATGGATTTAAACTGTTAGGTTCTTAGTCTAGATTTGTTACGATCGCTTGAATTAGCTTGATCACCTAGTTCATGATTTTATGTTAATAAATACAAAGAGATTTGGTTTATTTAATATGACCTAGTCTAGATGAATAAG
>OVBE01008812.1:201-16737 GCA_900406425.1 Iberis pinnata | reverse complement strand
CGGCCCATTATCCGTTTCTTCCCCTCGCGGGCCTCGATCAGCCCGTTATGCATTGAGTCATCTTCGTTCACAGTGGACTCCGCATCCTCGCGCGCGGAGCTCCTTCTGCTCACTGCATGCTCCTCGCGCTGAGCTTCCCTCTGCGTGCTCCGCGCGCCGAGCTTCGTCCGCTCACTGCGTGCTCCTCACGTTGAGCTTCCTCTGCTCACTGCGTGCTCCCCGCGTTGAGCTTCCTCTGCTCACTGCGTGATCCGCGCGCTGAGCTTCCCTCTGCTCGCTGCGCGCTGAGCTTCCCTCTGCTCGTTGCGCGCTCCGCGTGTTGAGCTTCCTTTGTTCACTGTATGCTCCACGCGTTGAGCTTCCTCCGCTCACTGCATGCTCCGCGCGCTGAGCTTTCTCTGCTCGTTGCGTGCTCCACGCGCTGAGCCTCCTCTGTTCACTATGTAATCCGACCCGAGCCCACTAATGGATCCGGGTCAATTAGTGTGCCCACAAAACTCAAACCTCAAGATAACAGAAATAATCAGGGGGTTAGATCCAACGGTCTAACATCATCATCCAGTCATCAAAATATCATGGTTTGTTTGCTAATACATTCAACATGTCTTATTCATGATTAAAGATAAACTGAAAAGTAACTTTGAAGATGGCTATGCCTCGAACTTTCCATTCAACTCTCCATGTTGCTATCATTTTATCAATAAGTCGATACATGTTTTGTTTCTCTAGATTCAAAAATCATCCTACTAGGTTGTTTTCTATCCTTTGAATCGAATTGAAAGCCGCTGATGTAGGAATTTTAATCGGAGAAACTTTTTTTAATAGAGAGTGAATTTAGCGCCAAAATTTCCTTTATTTGAGAGATCTATAACAATAGACCAAAGAGTGAAATTGATTGAAACTAAAATGAACAACGTAGAGTTTGAGAGAATATAGGAGATACGATGGATGATGAAGGCATGAAGCATGCAAACTCGTGACGAAAAGCCATCAACAAAGAGATTAGAACTGCCTAGAAAAAGTTTTGAGAAAAGTTACCTTTAAGGGGACTCTATTCAAACAAACATTTTATATAATTTGAAGTGATATGGATTTTATTGAGTTTTTATATGATTTTAGGTGAATTACGAAATTCATGTGATTTGTTTTAAAATTCTCTACAATCCCACCTAAAACCATAAAATTTGATATTTTGTATTTTTAACTAAAAAATGCACTGAAATACCATCAAATCATCATAAATCTACAACTTAAAATATTTCCAATAATAGTGGATTTCATAGTGGGTTTCATGAGACTTTTAAAAATCACTAATTCTATAGCAGTGGGTTTCGTAAGACATTTTAAAAATATATGTTTAAATTACACTAGATTTGTCAATTTAACATAAATCCTTCCAAATACACATTCAATACATCCCCTAAAAGAGTTTTGGATGGTGTNTGGTTTTTTTTTTTTTTTTTGTCGTCTGAATTTTATTTAAAAAGAACTGCAAAGTTACAATCCGAAACCGGCGGAACAACAAGAAATCCCCGGAACAAAGCCACAAAATAAAGCCCAAACAAAGGAAACTACGCCCAAAAGAGGGAATCTACGCCCAAAAGAGGGAGACAAAGGTGAAAACAATAGAAAAACAAGACACAAAAACACAACCAAAGCTAGCGCAAGGAGCAAAACGAAGGCCGAAATGAAACACGGATGCTTGAATTAGGAGCCAAGGACTGACTGACATGAGTCTTGAAAGGCTGTCGGACATGAAGAGACTAAGCTCACCGGGATAATAGACTCAACCTATCCAAGAACTCCATCGAACTAAAACTCGAGAACCACAAGAACCAAACTTCAAAAGAAGTTCCCGTAAAGCCGGTTGCGAGAGTAGCTATGCCACACCGTCAAACAAGTATCGATCCTTGCACATTCGGCGCCCACCTCTTTACCCGGAACAACCCAAGAAGCGAAGAACGAAACTGCTGGCTAAAGAGATCTAGAAACAAGACAATTCAACCACAACTAAGAATGAGCCAAACAAGCTACTCCAAAATGCAACACCAAGATCGAACAGAAACTAACACACAAAACCAGCCAAAACGACGAACACAACCACATATAAACACCGAAAACTTCGGAGCAAGAGGCCAAAAAATGACTAACCACAAACTTAACCATACCCAAAACCAGAAGGCTTACAGAGGCGGTCCACCTCACGAGATGAAGAAGACCAACGGTAAATCAAAGGCCGGGCAGTGGAGAAGATGCGGTGACCACAAAACTTGGATTCTCGTCGGAGCCGAAATAAAGAAAGCAGAGAAAAATGACCGTACAGGCTGAGAGTTCGGTATCATCTCCCGCCCACGGCCTCTCCGGTCCTCCGGTGGTACCATGCCCGCAGTGCCGTGAGCTAGACCCTAACCACGAAGACGAACGCCAGAGAAAAAATCGAGAAAGCACTAAGGTGAACACCAGACGACAACCGAAAGGCGAAGGGGAACCAGTCCCAACGCTATGGAAACTGCCGGCGACCAGCTCCAAAACAGATCTGAAGAGATTCTTAGCGCGACTGAAGAATAAAGAGAGAGCTTCTAGTGTTTTAAATGTCCCACTATACCATTATTTCTTGGGAAAATTCCCAAAAAATACACGAACTATTGAAAATCAGGACAAAAAATACACAAACTATTTTGGTTAAGTGTTTAATACACCAAATATAAGAAATTTGGTTTTTAATACACGAACTTCCAAAATTCGTAGATTTTCAACGTCGCAGTTAACAGACGTTAACTCAATTAACTATGATTAATTAAGTCCGTTAACTTTTAACCCTTTGTGGTTAAATGAAGTCTGAATGACGAATCTATCGTTACTCAATTGAAGATTAATTTTTTCCCCAAATCGATTTTGGGGAAGAACCCTAAAAACAAAACTTTTCAAATTCGCTATTGTTGATGATGATCAGAGAAAAGAACCCTAAATATTTTGGATTGTCACTATAAATGTGGAGACAATGAAGAACAGAGAAGAGGAGTGTCGAAGAAATAAGTAAGTTTTGTTTCTGTACAAATTGATAAACTTTGTACTAAAATTGGGATTCTGTATAAAAAGAAACCACTCATAAATCTGTTAACTGCGAATCTAAGGATGCATATGAGAGCGCATGGGGAAGAGTACAAGACACGTGAGGCTTTGATCAGTCCAATGAGCCATGACAAGAAAGTCAAATACTCGTTAAAAAACCATTACTACTCGTGTCTTCAACAAGGGTGTAGATGGAATCAGAAGCACGAGAAGTTTCAACCGCTTAAATCTATGATTTGCGCCAAGAATCATTACATGAGAAGTCATTGTCCTAAAATGTATATTTGCAGGAGATGCAATGTGAAGCAGTTCTCGGTTTTGTCTGATCTTAGAACGCATGAGAAGCATTGTGGGTATATAAAGTGGGTTTGTTCTTGTGGGACTAGATTCTCTAGGAAAGACAAACTTATGAGCCATGTTTCTTTGTTTTTAGGCCACTCACCAGCCGTCGCAGCTGCAGCAGCAGCCGTTCCAGATGATCAAACTTTTGAAGTCTCAAGTTCAAGGCCAAGTTCGGGCACCTAGGATATTTCTAAGACGTATCACAATGTTACAAATGAATTGGGATATGATGAGAGGTTTTGTTGGTTCATGTTCTGACTAATGTTCGAAGAAATAAGCACTAAAATTGGGATTCTGTAGGAGAGCGGATGATGCAGAGAATACACCAATTCCTCTAAAACTAGAGACTGTAAAGAACAAAGGACACGAAAGATTGCTACAAATCAGAACAAACCCACCATCTCCTCAATGCTTCTTAGAGAATCGGGAAGCTTCTTTGAAGGCCTTGAGTGTCAAAACTATGGTATGCAATATCAATTGGCACATGCGACCTTTAGCCTCTGAAATCAAAAGACCCTTTTAGCCAAAGAACATTTTAACAAACAGATATATGAGTGGTTTCTTTTTATACAGGAAAAAGGAATAATTGAAGAAGCAGATGAAGAGAAGAGCATAAAGATAGGAGGAGAAAACAAGGAAGCAAGAGGCTTAGATGTTCTTTGGTTCTTAAAGCCTTGCACAATAGCCAACTAGAAAAAACTCTTCTCATATTGATTCATTCTTTTGTTTTTTTTAAAAAAATTCAACTGTAACTAACGGGATGATCTTGCTCATATGTAAATTCTGAACAATTTGTATCAATCTCACTTTACATATTACACAAATTTTGTTTTAAATAAAAAAGAAGATCAGATTCATCATCATTATCATCATCTCTAATTATTATGATCAACAACAACAACAAAAACCTAAAAATCTATGCTTATCTGGAATTATCCCAAACATGGAAAACAAAATTATATACAAATATCTATGATCAAATATTTTGTAGCATGTTTCTCTATAGAATACCCTCCTGTTTGTCTCATCTTGAAGAGGCTTTTCAATAAACCCTTTTTGCTCCTCCTTACGGGTCTCTTTGTTAGCTCAACCGATGGTTTAGATAGCACTACAAAATCTCTGTCTCCTTGTGCATTGGGAACTTCCTCAAGAACAAACCCTTGTTCCTCACTAGAACAAACCCTCAATCTGACTAACAAAAAATCAATCTGTATCTAACTAGTTCCTCAATCAATCTGACTAACCCTCAAATCCTTGTTCATCAATGTGTATCTAACTAGTTTCACCAAATTCAATTGTCCAGAATGAAAACACAAAATCGAAATCTACAAAAACTAAGGATTCAATAAAAATTGAAATCGAAATCTACCAAAATCGAAATTGAAAATGCCCAGAATGGATTTACTGATTCTTCAGCCATCTTCTTCGTCTGTTAACATAATTAATTAACCATAGTTAATTGAATTAACGTCTGTTAACTGCGATGTTGAAAGTCTACGATTTTTAGAAGTTCGTGTATTAAAAGACAAATTTCTTATACTTGGTGTTTTAAACACCTAACCAAAATAGTTCGTGTATTTTTTGTCCAAATTTTCAATACTTCGTGTATTTTTTGGGAATTTTCTTCTACTAAATGGTGTTATATGTTAGTTTAACATATATATTTATATAAATTAATTCCCTCAACTTTGGAGCTTCAGAAATTCCTAATGAATAATCTGAATCAAGAAATTGAAAGCTGTAGCCACAACAATTATAAAGAGAGTGATTAGGAAGGCGGTATTAGATAATCGGAATTTATTTATGTTAAGTTCCAAATTTGGTGTATCGGAAACTCTGAATGGTTAATCTCTCATCACTTTCTCCTATGGCGTCTCAACTCGAACTCGGTACCTTTTCTAATTTCGTACGCTCAATCGATTCTTCTTTGCTAGTTGTTAGATTATGAATCCCGCGATCTTCATTCCTTTTTTCTCCTCGTCTTCTCGTTTAGATGTACGAAATTTCAAATAAGAAGCTCTATTTTGGATTTGATTCCATGTATGCAGGGTTGATACTTCGCTTCTGATCTAGCATCTCTCTTGAAATCGCGTAGGGTGTGTAATCTAAGTGTAGAGGAACGAAGATTTTAAACTAGAGGTTTGAGTAGTTATGGATGGCAATAAGGATGATGCGTCGAGGTGTGTGAAGATCGCTCAAGAAGCCATTGCTTCTCATGATAAGGAACGAGCCCTAAAATTTATCAGGATGGCGAAGCGACTTAATCCTAGCCTATCTCTTGATCAACTTTCTGCTGCTTGTCACAATCTTGATTCAGGTTCCAGTAATCCGAGTCTTAGTGAAAAGCATCAAAGTGTGGATGGTTCAAAGGAGCTTGAGATTAACGAGAAGAAGATATATACAGAGGAGAATTTGGAGTTGGTTAAAAATATAAAAAGGAACAACGATTACTATATGATTTTGGGTTTAGAAAAGAACTGTTCTGTTGAAGATATCAAAAAAGCTTATAGGAAGTTGTCACTGAAGGTTCACCCGGATAAGAACAAGGCACCAGGTTCAGAGGAAGCCTTTAAGAAAGTTTCAAAAGCATTTACTTGTTTGAGTGATGGAAACTCCAGAAGCCAGTATGATCAGGTTGGCTTTGTTGATGATATCCAGAGGCAAAATAGTAGGCCGAGGAGGAGATATAATACACGGCAAAATTACTTTGATGATGAGTTTGATCCTGATGAGATATTCAGGGCATTTTTTGGTCAGCAAAGAGATATGTTCCGTGCTTCACATCATGTTTACAGAACTCGACCAGTGCGAAACCATCCCGGTCCCGTAGAGGAGGAGTCTAATGTGACTGGACCAAGTTGTTTGACGATTATTCAGATATTACCATTCTTGCTTCTTCTGTTGCTGGCTTATTTACCCTCTTCTGAGCCCGACTATTCTCTGCACAAGAATCAGTCTTATCACATACAAAAGACGACACAGAATATGGAGATTAGCTTTTATGTTAGATCATCATCAGCCTTTGACGAGAAGTTTCCACCTGGTAGCTCTGCTCGAGCTAACCTGGAAGGCAACGTGATCAAAGAGTACAGAAGCTTTCTTTACCAGTCCTGTCGCATTGAGCTCCAAAAACGGCGATGGAACAAGAAGATGCCAACCCCTCGCTGCAATGAACTTCAAAGTCGTGGATTTGTTGATAGGTAACAGCTTTCCTTTTCCCTCCAAATATATCTGTTGGATTCTGTTGATTACTAAGCTCCTCCATAAGTAGAAGGTACATTTTCCAATCTATAATAATCTTCACTACTGAAGCCTTTTTGACAAGTGAAGATCTTAATCTCCATCGCGCAAAACTGAGAATCCATACATTGTTGTTAGCAAATGCTAGTGTTTTATCTTTTTATGGTCACCAACAATGATTGATGTTTAATCCTTTGTTTGTTTGTTTGACATAAAACAGGCAAATACCAGTTTTTTGATATCAGCTCAAAAATGTCCAAGATTCCATTAAAGACTGTCAGATTATTAATGTTTCATAGGTTCTTGGGCCTGAACATGTAAACTGTAATGTGTTGTTTTGGTAAGATAAACTATAATCTTGTTTGCTTGTTGCATATGGATTTGAAGATAATAATAATAATAATGTCCTAGAAGAATAATGAAAACAACAAAAGAAAGTACTGACTTGCTATAATCAGGTTATGATTCGGATCTACATTGATTAGAAGGAACAATTTACAGTTCTACTACTTTCTAATATGACAATGCCTTGTGTTGTTTCAAATTAGATCTCGCTCTATTTGCTTTACCGTTAAAACCCAAGAGGACACATTTAGAGCTCTTGATATTGCTTCTCATATGTAACTTTTTTTGTGTCATCACTCCACCAAAGGATGGTTGCGAATGCAAACTTTAGTTTATTATTGTTGGAACTCAAATGGAGTTAGTTTGAATTAAAAATATTTTGTCTAAAATTTGGTGCTTGCATAACACAAAATTGGATAAATACATTTGATGGAAGACCAAAAAAGAATAAAAGTGTTAAAAAGACTATATTGTGAAGGAAAGCGTGAAAACATATGAAAAAATTTACTAAACAACACCACGTTGTTCCATAAATATATCCTAAAGTTATTGTAATTCGGGGTGGAAAAATATCCGGAACCAAAACAATGAACCTAATCGAACCGAGAAAATAGGTTCAGTTAGAGTTATCTTTAAATTATGTGAATGATTTTTCTTACTGAGAACCATGGATATTGGTTCGGAATCGAACCGAACCGAGGAAATGGATAGGAACCACATGAACCAAAAATATAAGGTAAGTGTTTATAACAAGAACTATAAATATGTCTCTCTTACCAATATATTTGGATATTTTCAGTTATTTTTTTGTTATTCTTGGTTATTTTTCGGTTCTTTTGGATATGTTGGGTATATTTGGTTCCATATATTTTTTATATTTTTGGTTCTTTCGGTTCTTTCGGATAAAGTATCGGAACCGAACCAGAACCACTACTATATCAGTTCTTAAATGGTTCCAATATTTTAGATCCAAACCGAACAAACGTAGAACCGAACTGGTTTGTTAATGGTTCCTATATAGATTTATTGAAAGACTCGAAAAAATCGGAATCGAGCAGAACCAAACCGAATAACCAAACGTTCACCCCTTATTATAATGCTTGATTTTGTAGATAATTTTTGATGATATTTGATTTGGAATACAATTACATGGTATTCATGATAATCGTATTGAGAAACATTCCATATAAATGTGACATATATTTTCAATTTAAACTTTAAGAAATTTACAATTTTACAACAATTCTTCAAAATACAAAATTTCTAATAAAAGTTTTCAAAATTACTTTCATCCATGCCATTTTAATGATTTTGAAAAATATGTAATAAAATTGATGATGTGACCATAAAAAATCTTATATTGATAAAAAGAATCCAATTGTTAGATTTTTATATTAAATGTTAAATTTATTAATAAAAAAACAGAGTCTTATATGTACAAGAAAAAAATGAAAGAATATAAAGAATTCAATTATTAGATTATCATTTTATATATAACAAACTTACAATTAAACAAGAAATATTGCTAAAATCAAGAAATTATAGTTTATAATGAAAATGAAAAATTAACAAAAATAGTAACTACAAAATGAATTACCAAAAAGGGATCAAACTAATATTAAAAATTAACGCCCAAAAATAAATTAAAATTTTAAAACAAAATTATAAGGATTTATAGCAAAATTGTAACTTTATACATTTTTCAAAATGAAAAAACACTATAAAAATAGAGTACTTATTAAAAAGCTTTCAAGCTTTACAAGGAGAGTTGGGACAACATCAAATGGAGGCGAAAAAAATTGTTTCAGATTATTTCTCATGGATGATGGAAATAATTAACAAGATGCGAAAGCTTGGTGAAAAAATTAGAGACCTCATGATTACTGAAAAATCACTTTGCTCCATGTCATCAAAATTTAAGGATGTAGTGTGTGCTTTTGAAGAATCGAAGGACATCGAAAATTACTATATTGATGAGTTGTAAGGTTCATTACAAGTTCATGAACTAAAGATCATTGGAACAACGATGAAGATTACTATAAAAAAAGTATTGGTTTCATCGATAAATATCATGTAGAATGCTTTCGTTGTCACAAATTTGAACATCATCTTTCTTAGTGTTATACTACACTGCCAAGAAACAAACAAAAAATGGAGAATTCTAATTTTGCATAAGCATAGGAAGAGGAGGTTTTGTTGATGGTTATGAGAATTTTAATTTTCCAGAAGCAGAGAGAAAGGAGGTTTGTTGATGACTCCACCATGCTAAAAGTAAACTTAAAGGTAATGTTTGGTACTTAGACACCAAGTATAGCAACCACATGTGCGGGCATAAGTCATTCTTCCACCATCCAAGTGGGAAGTACTACACAATAAGTTTTAGTGATAACTCTTAAGTTAGATTCAAAGCAAAAAGAGATATTCACTTAAAAACAAGAAATGGTTTTGTGGAGACTATATATGATGTTTACAATGTTCCCAGCTTGAAGTGTAATTTGTTGAGTGTTTGACAGCTGCAAGAACATGGATATGTGATAACAATTCAGAAGGGTGCTTGCGAGATTTACAAATTCGTGAAAAGTTCAATTGTGGTTGTGCCAATGTCCTCGAACATATTGTTTGTGTTACAAGTAGAAGAAGCTCATACCTGTTTAGCAACACAATCAAAGGATCCTTCACGACTGTGACATCTACGATATGGTCATCTAAATTTTGGAGGTTACAAACGTTGAACAAGAGAAAATTGGTGAGTAGTTTACCAAACTTATCAAACTTTGTTGAGGTTTGCAAGACTTGTGTTGTTAGAAAACAACCAAGGGAAAATTTTCCACAGATGACTTCATCAAGAGCAAAGACAATATTGGAGCTAATCTACTCAGACTTGTGTGGCCCAATAAATCCATCTTCTAATGGAGGTAAAAACTATATGATTACATTCATTGGTGATCTTAGTAGGAAGACTTGGATTTATTTTTTGACAGGAAAATATGAAACTTTCACTGCTTTTACGAGTTTCAAAGCTCTTGTTGAGAATGATACAAAGAAGAAGATAAAGATTTTGCACACAGATCGCGGCGGTGAATTTTTCTCAAAGAAATTTGATGATTTATGTGACAGGGATAGAATATTCAGATATCTCACATCACCATATTGACCTTAACAAAATGAAGTATTAGAGAGGAAGAATCGAACAATTATGAAAATGGTGAGAAGTCTTTTATTAACCGGAGAAGTTCTAAAAGTATTTTTTCCAGAAGCTACTAGCTGGAGTGTCCATGTATTAAATAGAAGTCCAACTTTTGATATGAAGAATATTACAACCGAAGAAGTTTGGAGTGGCAAAAAACCATCGGTTGATCGTTTCAGAATTTTGGATGCATTTCATATGCACATGTTCTAGATGAGAATAGAAAGAAGCTAAATGAAAAAGCTGAGAAGACTATTAAGGAAAGATATTCTCCATATCTATCTTTCCATACTTTGTATATATGAATTCCTTTGCTGTAGCAATCCCTGTAATTACTCTCTTAGACTTTGTATACATTCACCTTAAGGTGCACATAATGAATTATCCTTCATATTCTATATGGTATCAGAGTAGTAAATTTAGATTTCTTTTCAATACTTTTTTTTCTTCTCTTCTATCGCTGAAACTCTCTTCTTTCTCTTCTCTTCTCTTCTCTAATCATGTCTCAAACTGATTATGCAACTACTATGGCTGATTCTGTCACAATCAACTCAACCTCTCTTCTGCATATCAATATGTCTAATGTCACCAAGCTCTCTTCTACCAACTTTCTGATGTGGAGTAAACAGATTTACGCTCTTCTTCGTGGTTACAATCTTGAGAGCTATCTCGATGAGTCTACTCTATGTCCTTCCCCGACACTTACAGTTGCTGGTGTTATTTCTGTTAACCCTGCATACACAACCTGGACATGTCAAGATCAGCTCATTTATAGTGCCCTTCTTGGTGCTATGTCTCAAGAAGTCCAGCCTCTCGTTTCTCTTGCTACAACCTCTGCTCAAATCTGGTCCACTTTATCTCAAACCTATGCCAAGCCTAGCAGAGGACACATCAAATCTCTTCACCATCATCTCAAGACATGGACAAAAGATACCAAGACTATTGATGAATACTTTCAGGGGTTAACAACCAGATTTGATTAACTAGGACTTCTTGGTAAAGTCTTAGATCATGAGGATAAACTTGACTACATTCTTCAAGGCTTACCTGAAGAATACAAACCCACTGCTGATCAAATGGAAGGTAGAGATCTTCCTCCTTCTCTCACTGAGATTCATGAGAAGTTACGTAATTATGAGGCTAAGCTTCTTACTTCTTCTCCTCAAGTGTTACCAATCTCTGTGAACTATGTTGTCAATAACAACAAACCACCTAAGAGAAATTTCAAGTCTGGAAATAATTCCAATGGTAATTCTGCATCTTCCTACAACCGCCAAAACCGTGCCTATCAATCCAAATGTCAGATTTGTGGTGCTCTTGGTCATACCGCTCGTCGATGTTATCAACTCTCCACCTTTCAAAATCAGTAGCGTCCATTGCTGCCTACTCCACCAGCTTCTCAAATGCTTTGGAACCCTCATGCCAACTTCGCTTCTGCTTCTCACCAGCCTTGGTTACTTGATTCTGGTGCCACGCATCATATTACCTCTGATCTTGCCAACCTGTCACTTCACTAGCCTTATCCAGGTGGCGATGAGCTCACCTTAGCAGATGGTAGCCATGCTTCCATCTCCAATACTGGTTACAAGCTTCTTCCTTATTCTAGACAGAATCTTATGCTTGATAATGTTCTTCATGTTCCTAATGTCAAACAAAANATGTCAAACAAAATCTGATATCAGTTTATCGATTATGTAACAAAAATAACGTCTCTGCGGAATTTTTCCTTGCTTCTTTTCAGGTGAAAGATTTGAAGTCGGGGGTCCGGTTACTCCAAGGACGTACCAATAGGGAGCTGTACGAGTGGCCTGTCACAGACAATTCCATTGCTTCTTTCTTTGCTACTCCTACTGTAAAGGCTTCGGTTGTGGATTGGCATTCCCGACTCGGCCATCCTTCTGCACCTATTCTTAAAAATGTTTTATCTTCTTTTTCTCTTCCTTTTTCTCAGACATTGTCAAAACAAATTTCTTGTGTTGATTGTCTTTCTAATAAGAGCCATAAACTGTCTTTTGGTCAATCTTCTATCACTTCCACTCGCCCTCTTGAAATTCTGTTTGCGGATTTATGGACTTCTCCAGTTAAATCTGTAGACAATTACAAACATTATCTTCTTATTACTGATCATCATACTCGTTATAACTGGCTATTCCCTCTTCAATTAAATCACTTGCTGAGAATCATTTTCAACACAAGATTGGTACCTTTTTCACTGCTAATGGCGGTGAATTTGTGGCTTTACGAGATTTTTTGTCATCCTCTGACATTAGTCACCTTACCACATCTCCCCACACACCCGAACACAATGGGCTTACGGAGAGACATCACCGTCATATCGTTGAAACTGGTCTCGCCTTGTTGCATCACGCAAAAATTCTGGTCACTTACTGGTCATATGCCTTTTCTTGTGCAATCTTTTTAATCAACCGAATGCCAACTCCCATTCATTCAATGTCTTCTCCTTTCCAAACTTTGTTCAAAACTCCTCCCAATTACCTCAAATTGAAGATTTTTGGCTGTCAATGTTTCCCCTGGATTCGTCCATACCGTCACCATAAACTTGAAACCCGTTCTTTACCTTGTGTCTTCCTTGGGTATTCCCTTACTCAATCAGCCTATCTATGTCTTCATCTTCCTTCCAAACGTCTCTATATCTCTCGGAATGTTCGTTTTGTTGAGAGCAATTTCCCCTTCTCTCTCTCTTCAATTTACAGTCTCCTTCTCTCTCCTCCATGGTTTCATCGTGGTCTTCTTTTCACACTTCTCTTCCTGTGACAGTGCCACCTACTCTCTCTGTTCCCTCGTCTTCAAGCCATTCACCTGATGTGGCTGCTCCAGAAAATTCCTCGTATGATGTCAATCTGGATATCGGTGACACCAGTCACGAAGAACAAATATCACCATCAGAGATATCGCCATCTTCAATTGGGCATATTTCTCCAAATATTTCAATCTCGGCCCATTAAGCTCAACCTTTAGTACATGGCCCAACTTCTCCACCTTCACCAAATCAGCCCGACCCACCTGCGAATCCACCTATTTCTACTTTGCCGATCTCGATATTAACCACCTCCAGCGCCGGTGATACACAAGCTCAGCCTAATGATCATCCGATGGTTACAAGGGCGAAACGCGGAATCAAAAAACCCAACCAAAAGTATGCTTGTGTCGTCAAGACAACTAGTCCTGTTTTAATTCCGAAGACTCATACTCAAGCTCTTGCTGATCCAAAATGGCGAGCAGCCATGTCTGAAGAATTTAATTCTATTGTTGCTAATGGAACTTATACTCTGGTTCCTCCGAGACCTAACCAAAATGTTGTGGGATGTCGTTGGATTTTTACACTCAAACATTACCCTGATGGTTCTGTGCGCAAGTATAAGGCGAGGCTTGTCGCTAAGGGGTACAATCAGAAGCCAAGACTCGATTACACTGAAACCTTCAGTCTTGTCATTAAGTCTACTACAATTTGACTTGTGCTTAACATCGCAGTGAGTTACTCATGGCCGATCAAGCAATTAGATGTGAATAACGCTTTTCTCCAAGGGCAATTAACGGATGAGGTTTACACAACACAACCAGCGGGATGCATTGATACTATCAATTCTCATCATGTTTATCGCTTACACAAGGCATTATACGGATTGAAACAGGCTCCCCGATCTTGGTACAAGGAACTAAGCTCATATCTCCTTCAATGTGGTTTCCGAAACTCTCTGGCGGATTCATCACTTTTTATTCTCAAACGCGGTTCAAGCTTGCTTTATCTGCTTATATATGTCGATGATATTCTGGTCACCGGTAATGACACTCAACTTTTCAATCTCATATTAGCCTATCTTGCATCTCGTTTCTCGGTAAAGAACCCAGAAGATCTCAATTATGTTTTGGGAATTGAAGCTCACATGACTTCAGATGGTTTATATCTTCATCAACGCCGGTATATTCTGGATCTTCTTACCAAGTCTAATATATTAGATGCTAAAACAGTGAGTACCCCTATGGCTACAACCCCAAAGCTAACTCTGAACAGTGGCAAACGTCTACAAGATCCTACTCAATTTCGCGCAACCATAGGTAGTCTCCAATACCTCTCATTTACACGTCCGAATATTGGTTATGTTGTCAATCGATTGTTGCAATTCATGCATTCACCAACAGATGTTCACTAGCAAGCTATAAAAAGAGTGCTTAGATATTTACTTGGCACACTCTCACATGGTGTTTTCTACTCTTGGCGAAATCCATCAGTGTTACATGCTTATTCCGATGCCGATTGGGCTGGGGACACTGATGATTTTGTCTCCACTAATGCCTACATTGTTTATTTGGGAAAACATCCAATATCTTGGTCCTCGAAGAAACAAAAGGGAGTTGCACGTTCGTCTACCGAAGCTGAATACAGGTTCGTAGCTAACACATCTGCAGAAACTCGTTGGATTACTTCGTTAATGGTTGAACTCGGTATTTCCCTACCTTTTACACCTGTAATTTACTGTGATAATGTTGGGGCCACTTATTTATGTGTGAATCCGGTATTTCATTCTCGAATGAAGCATTTGGCTTTGGATGAAGCATGTTGGGGCCACTTATTTCCATACCAATTGTTTAGTTCTCTCATACAAAAATGTTGATTAGTATGGATGTCACTTTTGATGAAGAAAATACATGGAATTGAAGTAAGCATACCGTAAAACATCACATTAATACAGAAATGGATGATGATAAAAAAAGAAGATGAGGTAGATTCCACAGTCGAAAACTCCTCAAGAGGTATTCAACCTTTGGAAAATAATCAAAGCATTGAACGTACAAGAAAGATACCAGTATGGATGCTTGATTACGTTAGTGGCGATGAACTTTCTGATGAAGATCCCATTACTCATTTTTATTTTATTTGCATATTGTGATCCCATCAATTATGACACATCATCTCAAGATGAAAATGAAGACTAGCCATGGATGAAGATAAATCCAATGAAAGAAACAAGACCTTGGAGTTAGCAGACCTACCTGATGGACAAAAGTGCATAAGAGTAAAATGGGTTTACGAAACAAAGCTTAACAAAGATGGTGGAGTCGATAAATACAAAACATGTCTAGTAGCGAAGGGATACAAACAACAATTTGGAATTGACTACACAAAATTGTTTCTCTTGTTGTGAGACTAGACACCATTCGACTGATAATCTCATTGGCTGCTCATTTTTCATGGTTCATATATCAATTAGATGTTAAATATGCATTCTTGAATGGGTAACTTCAATAAGGCATCTATGTTGATCAATCTTCATGTTATACTTTATCTAATGTCACGGGTAAATTACTCAAACTAATAAAAACTTTATACGGTCTTAAACAATCTCCAAGAGTTTGATATAGTTGTATAAACATTTATTTCTTACGTAAAGGTTTTAAAAGTGTCAATTTTAAGCACATCAATCTCACTAAGCATGGTTAAAAGGTAGTTTATTTGTAGTATGTTTATATATTGAAGATTTGATATATACATGTAATGACCAATATGTGTTGAATATTTTAAAGAACATGACTTATGCACTATTTTCTTGGCATTGAGGTGAAATATGTGGTTGATGGTTATTTCATATCTCAACAAAAATATGCTCTTGAGATTTTTAAACAAGATTCAAATGATGATTTGTAACCCAACCTCTACACCTGCAAAAGTTAGCTCAAAGCTTACAAAAGATGATGGAGAAAAGAAAGTCAATGCCACACATTATAAGCAAATCGTTGGCAGTCTTAGGCATCCATCATCGACAAGACCGTAATAAATCTATATGCCTATATAAAAGCTTTGATCAAATAAATAAAGGGAAAATCGCATAAAAAACATCGAAAGTTCATGGGTTTGACACTTTAAACATCGAAAGTTTTTCACTCACACTTTAAACATCCAATGTGATCATATTGCTAATTTAAACCTTGAAAGTGGCTCCGTGTTTACACGCAGACATTTTCATTAACAGAATCATTAACGGTGTTAACATTTTTTTTTTAAATTGATCACGTGTTTAGACACAATTAAACCTGTTTTTAAGTTGTCTCTTCTGAACAAACAGCTCAAAACGTAGAACTTAAGGAATTTGGGGATTTAGGGTTTGTAAAAGGGGGAAAATCTGTAAATCGCAAAAGGGAAGAGGAATCTGTAAATTGGCAAAGAGAAATCGATTGTTTGGAGTCGAAATGGGGTAATAGCATCTTGTTTGTTAGTGATTCCAAGTGTTCTTAACTTTTTATATATGTCTTAACTTGAGTTGGAAACTGTGTATGAACTTTTTGCAGAGATGATGTGATGATCAAGTTCATTATACATTATGGTGGTACGA
>OVBE01008811.1:0-16737 GCA_900406425.1 Iberis pinnata | reverse complement strand
GCTTGAGGACTTGATTGCAAATTTGGAAAACTTCAATTTCTTCTCGGGAGATGTGCTTGATTTTAACGAGGCAAGATAATCCGCATATGTACATTGACAGAATCAAAGCTAGCATACTCGAAGTCAATGTCTGTCTGTGATATACGAAAGACATTGACGTATATGTTTCGGAACAACAACAAGTAACTTCAGACTAACTCTTTAGCTTCGAATATTGTTTACAAAAAAAGAAAACACACACGTTGAACAAAGGACATCCAGCTCGCCAAATCTAGCTCGTCATATCCAACTCGCAGATCCAGCTCCAGCTCGCCAGCTCCAGCTCGCAGATCTAGCTCGCCAAATCCAGCTCACAGATCCACCTCGCCAGATCCTGCTCGGCACGTTCAGCTTGCAAGCTGACTTCATCACAAACCTCCGATCTTTCGTTTTGTATCGTTCTGAGTTTCCATTGGAGTTCTGCGATAAAAATCGTAAAGCTTAGTCTTTTCGTATAAATTCTGAAATAGTCATGTAAACGTAAGTGGTTATCTTAAACACCGAAGTTACCTTAGCTGTACGATTATTTCTTACGATTTACGGAAGAATCATGAAATTTTTTCGTATAAGTTTTAATCGTATAAAACGATGACGGCTAGCCTAAACGCTGATGATTATCTCAACTATTCGATTAAAAGTATCATTCTCCGGAACAGTTGTAAGAACGTATTTTGCCACTTAATTATACAAAACAGTAATGGCTAACGTGTCGCAAAGTATGTATCATATCGTTGTATGAAAGACCGATTCTCCGATAGAAATCGTAAAATTGCCTAAACCACATAACGGCCAGATGAGGCCTAAAACGCAATAAACGGACCACTTACGATTCTAGGTGAGAATTTGGCCCAAGTACGATGAAGGTCACAACTTGTTCCGCAAGCCATAAAGAAATGGAAGGAATTCATAAAAAGAATGTTTTCGCAGAAGAATCGGGGCCAAAAAAGAAAACGGACAAGCTACGGAGTCTATATAAGAGATATGAGGAGGTAGAGCTCAGACATATCTAATTCTCTGCATCGGAATACTTTTTTCCTAGTTTATTAGCGAGCTGCGACTCAACTAGGTTTACTAGTCTTAGGTTTTTGTATTGTGGTACTCGCCAACAGCTCACGTAGCCAAGGCTTATCACCTGTTGTGAAACACTCATACGATTCATAATAAGAAACCCCTTTTTCTCTATTTTTGTATTTTCTATCTCGTACTTTTATTATTATTTACCGTGTTCTGATCTTTAAATCGTTTGACTCACATAAATTCGGGATCTCTGGAAAGTCTGGTTTTTATTTGATTTTCTTTAACTAACGGAAATCGACAATGCGAATTTCGGTTCCCAAAATCGACGATATGGTCGTCAAAATCCTCCGACAAGGACGACCACGTAAAGAACCTCCACGTCTATATCCAAATAAACACCTACGAGATGAAGCTGAATCTGGCTAAGTTCACTTTCACGGTTACTTTAGGAGAATTTCTCGGTTACCTAGTAGCCAAAAGATGCATCAAAGCCAATCCCAAGAGACATCAATGCACTATTGAGGATTTCATCGCCCAACAACACAAAGGAAGTACAGAGACTAACAGGTCGCATAGCAGCGCTAACCCGCTTGATCTCCAAATCAACGAATAAGTGTTTACCATTCTACAATCTTCTGAAAGAAGATAAGCAGTTTGTTTGGAACGAAGAGTGCGAACAAGCATTCACAGAACTAAAGAACTACCTAATGACACCTCCAATGCTCTCTAAGCCGCATGGAGGGGAAACCTTGTTCTTATACTTAGTGGTTTCGACACATGCGATCAGCTCGGTCCTAGTGCGCGAAGACCTGGGTAACCAAAAACCAATATTCTACCTAAATAAAATCTTGGACGACGCAAAAACAACTTATCCAACGATAGAAAAGCTAGCTCTGGCAGTAGACCAGTTGGCGAGGAAGCTAAGATCCAATTTTCAGTCGCATTTAATCATCGCTTTATCAAACGAACCGATGCATACGTCCTGAATAGCCCGAACTAGTCAGGGAGACTGTCAAAATAGGTAGTCGAGTTGAGAGAACATGATATATAGTTCAAAATCAGAACATGCACAAAATCTAAGGTGTTTGTGGATTTCCTCATCGGACTACCTGAGATAGAGAACGAGTCCAAGTTCTCCGAGCACGATGATCCTTATACGTCGATGGAAATCGCTGTTCAAGGGAAAAAATCCAACACTGAAGCCGAAATGAACGAGATCCACTGCTAAGGAGAAGGATCGATGCCAAGATGCTATGTACAGACCCGAGAGAAGTTCACGACGCCAACAAAAACCAGCCACCGGCAACCACAAGAAAGATACAAAAGGATTTGGCTAGAGAGAACATGAAGAGAAAACTACTGAAGAAGTATAACAAACACAAAAGTTTATATTTCATTCATAAATTGAACAAATAACAAAAAGAAATATTATATAATTATTTCGTAAAAAGGTGCAAAATTTTTATATCTCATTTTTTCCTTGTTTTTTTTTTTGTCCTTCTCCTTTTTTTTTGTTTTAGGTAGTGGTGGTTTAGGTGATTGATGAATCAAAAGAGCGGAAATAGATGGCGAAAATCTTGCACCTTCATTGATATTATACCTTCTTCATAGTTTATCTTCCATATATTTATCCTAAACCAATGACAAACAAAATTTTCAATCTCATGCTTCTTTGACTGTAGGACTCCATAAGCATGCTCACAAGAAATCTGACATATGTCCCATTTTCAGCAAGAACAACTTCTATTCTCCAAGGATACACGGCACGAACAACCACTAAAGACAACTTCATACATTCTATTAGTGGTTTTAAATACTCTACATTTAAAGGCCTGTTGATGCAATAGTGCAAGAAACTCAACCACATACGGTGTACAAATACCTTTATGGCCATCAGACAAAGCTAACCTTCTTGCAATATGCACCATTACAATTCTTCTAACAGTCACTAGAATAGGGATAAGATGTTTTTCCCTTGCAATGACAATTGAGCTGTTAAATGACCCTGTGGAATTTTTTTCCCTGTGAAATTTTTTTCCCACATCTTCTGAAAATGTACCATCCTTGTAGAATGTCCAGCATCAAGTGGGTTTGACTTCATCACATCATTGTCTCTCCAATGTCATAGTTGAATAGTTTGTCCAGGTTTTCCAAGAACTATGTCTTATTATAACTTTATGCTAGCTTCCAAATGAAAGGCTTCATTTGCTTTTTGTTCTCATGATTCTTCTTAAAGTTCTGATATATGTGCCTACGGGCATCTCCAAAGGCAATACTTCAAATTTGAGGTATCATGTGATTTTTTCCAAAGACAATACCTCAAATTTGAGGTATCAAAAATGTGTATTTTGCAATGTTTTCCATATCTTTATTTACCATTACATAAAATCCTACAACTTATAAATAAATATAAAGCATTCATCATTTAATTATTAAATACAATAGTTATTAATAAGACGATACATAATTATTAGAAAACATAACAATAACATCTTAAATAAAATTCAAATATCATACTATTGATTAGCATTGTTGTAATATTTGTATGTTATATAATTTTATTTTGGTGCATTGTTATATTTTGTATTAAATTTTCCTTATGTTTTTTATTTTGTAAAATAAATTTTAGTAGTAAGTGATATTTTTTTATTTTAGTATTATAATTTTATTTTATATGGTTATAAACATAATATGTAAAATCTAATATACATTTAAAGTAAAACATAAAATATATTAGCACTAAAATAATTAAAACAAAATTTAAAATCATTATTTAAGAGTAATAAATAAATATATGGACTAAAAATGTAAAGAAAAGTTGATACCTCAAATTTTGAAGATTTGAAGTATCCATTAGAATAAAGGATACCTCAAATTTGAGGATTTAAGGTATCCTTTGGAGATGTCCTAACACACATTATGTGTTTAATCATGGACAATTACAAATCAACATCTTTGATCAGACCCTAAAAGAAACAACAAAAGCATATAAATAACAACAAAGACTAAATCTGTCATTTGTTAAAAACCAGAAAAAGCCACAAAACATATATTTAACAACAAAAACACTTACAGACACCTATAAAAGCCAAATTTGTTTTTTAAAAAAGCAGAGTTTATAAACAAAAACTTTATAAACAAATACATAAATCACAAACATAAATTTCAAAATAAAAAAACATAGAGTTCAAAACCACAATTGATTACTTTTTGTCTATTTGAGGTTATAATGTACCTTTTAAGATCCTTAAGCCCCAAATATGTCTTAATATTCTTTACAAACCATATCCAATTATTGATTTTTAAACTTGTACACATGCTCATGCTATTGGATAGATGGAATTGTTTGCATCTCTACCTAGAGAAACTAGAAGTTGACCTTTCATCTTGGACCTTAGGAAGCATCCATCAACACTTATAAGTTGCCTACAATTTTCTTTCCAAGTTCTTATGAGGATGTCAAATCACACATAGAACCTCTCAAATACATCTCGACTTTCATTGTTTTTTCTCGCATCAATGATCACAGTAGAATTTGCATTGAAATGCTTTACCTCAACCTCACCATAATCATGGAGTCTTGAAAATTGCTCATCATACTCTTTCTCAATCCACTTAAGAGCTTTGTTTCTAGCAACTTGGCAATGTGGTCTTGTAATAGTGGTCTTCCGTTTCTCCTTAATCATCTCGTCTATGTTCATAGGCATTAAATAATTTGGATCCTTTCTAATCATATCAACAAATAACTTAGCAATCACATGGACCTTCAAAACCTCACACTCTCCAGATGGAACACAAGTATGCACATTGTGGAACACACTAACCAACCATTTATTTGATTTTTGTGTGACAGGACAGTGTATCCTTGAACTACCGCCTTTTCCTACATATTTATATCCAGTTCTATCTTTATTATACACATATTGCTTCAAATTCCTACATTTTATGAGTGCATAATCGAGGATAGCCTCCTTAAATGCTACATTATTAAAGAAAATCTGATTTTCGTAAAGCATACCATCGCCACATCTCACGTTGCTTTGTTTTTTCTCTCCATCACCTTCTTCTACGTCATTACCATTGTCTGAAATTTCATTGTGTTGAATCGACAACTCATCATTGAAATGGGCAAGAGCTTCTTCGATGTGGAACTCATTCCTTTCTTTTGTTTCTTCATCATTAGAATCAAGTGCAATATAACACGACAGAAGAAGCGCGTTTGAAGCCATCGATGATTCCCTGCGATACCTTGAAGATGGTTCGAAGATTGTGAAAATTTTGGATTCTCAATTTCTAGATTTAAGGTTCTTGAAAATTGGAGATTTTTCTATTTCACGATAAGAGTAAGATTAAAAAAAATTTGGGTTTAATATTCTAATTAGATCCTATATGAATCAAATTAAGGTTAAAAACAGTTTACTTATCAGAAATCGGTTATTAGTCAATAGTAAACCGTTATAACCAATGATTATGGTTAAATTGGTTTCGTAATTTAGTATATGGATAAACAGAATTTTAATTATCGTTTCATGGGTAAATAAATAGTTAACTTTGGTATCTATGATATAACAAGAGAGTTTAGAACTCACAAGAATATGACAACTCAACTTCCCCTTTTGACAATTCAACATATTTTTTTTGTCTAAACTATTTTATGTAATTGCATAATAAGTTAGAATATATATATAAAAAATATCTTCTAGGGTTTTCTCTCAGGCACGCTTTTCAAAGCTTTCTTCATCTTAGCTCCGCCGGCGGCGGCGCTGGCCTCCGGCCGGCGCCCCTGTTTTGTTTTATGTTCTTGCTTTTTCTTCTCGTTTGTTTCGGTGGGTTCCTGGGCTCTGTTCGGTTTCATCGCCGTTAACCTTCTTTCTTCCCGCAGATCTTGGAGCAGCTGTTTTCGCCTCGGCTCTCTTGACGCGATGGTTTTACGGGCGTGCTTTCATCAGTTTTGATTTTCTATTCCAGCACCGGCGTTTGGGATCTCGTCGCGGCGTAGGTGGCGGTTCTCTGTGCTACGGTGGAGCGTGGCCTTCTACTGTGGTTGTCGTCTTCAATCCGGCGTGGCAGCGCTTCTTCCTTCGTGCTTGTTGCTGGTTTTTCGACCATGGGTGGTGAGGGTTCTCTGTTCTTGGTGTTCGTGGTCGTGTTTGGCTTCATTTCTTAGGTCAGATCTGCTGTTGCGTTGGTTTTGTTAATGTGGACCAGGTGTAATTGGTGGCGTTGTGTTGGTTTCGGTTTGGTGAGGTTGATTGGGTTGTGTGGGTTCCTCGTGGCGTTGGTAAAGCTAGCTAGCTTTTGGTTTCATCAAGTTTAGTTGAGTTCTCTTTTAGCTCTGTGGTTGGTTATCCGTGAGTTGACTCTTCCTTCCTTCCTTACCGGTTTCGATCGTAGTGGTTTTCGGTCACGAAATCGCTTCAACTGGTTAGGTCCTGGTCGCTCCTTGTCTCTATTTTGAAGCCCAGTTCGAGGGCTGTTCTTATGTCTGGCTACTTTGGCATTCCAAAGGTCAGGTTTCTTTCGACTAGCCTTTTTCGAAGGTTGATGGTATGATCCATCTATTATGACCTCTCGGTTCATTAGCCTGCAGTTTCTTCATCTTTGAGGTAGTCCGATTCACTATAGGAAGATCTTGGTTCCCGCTAGAATGGATCATCAGAGGTCTTTGCGGTTATCGTTTTCAAAGGTTGTCATCTCGCGGTTCTAAAATCGGTTGAGTTTTAGAGTTATCAATTTTCTTGTTGTTATCTTTTAGTTGGCTTTGTTTTACCTAATGTCTTTAGTTGTATTATGCTTCCCTCTTTTGGGCTTTTGGCTCTGGAGGAGTTTTCGTCCTGCCGGCTTTGTCTCCCGTAATCTTCTCGGGCTTAGATTGTCTGTTTGTATTAAGCTATGTTTCTTTAATAAAATCAGAAGAAAAAAAGAAAAAANCGGTTGAGTTTTAGAGTTATCAATTTTCTTGTTGTTATCTTTTAGTTGGCTTTGTTTTGCCTAATGTCTTTAGTTGTATTATGCTTTCTTCTTTTGGGCTTTTGGCTCCGGAAGAGTTTTCGTCCTGCTGACTTTGTTTCCCATAATCTTCTCGGGCTTAGATCGTCTGTTTGTATTAAGTTATGTTTCTTTAATAAAATCAGAAGGAAAAAAAATAAGTTAGAAAATATCTAACTCCTATTCTATGGCTTCAAATTCATTGCCATCCACTTTTTCCTCAAAATCTTCGGCATGGGAAGGGTCAGCCAACCCAGCAGTAATGTCCCTTAGATTAAGCATTAAACAAATCCTCTCTGAGAAAACGGGTCCAAATAATGGATAAAGCGATCAAGAGACAAAGGGTTCTTATTGGACATCTCTAACCTTCTTCTTCTTCCTCCCATAGTTTTGGGGTTTCTCTCTGTAAGTTATTTCTCGATCTATCGCGATCTATAGGTTTTCCGTTGAAGGATTTCGAATAGTTGTTGATTTGGATCCTTTGTGTGGAATTTCGAGTTATAATGCATGCCTTTGATTTGGAAAAATAATTATCCTGTTCGCCTGAGCTCGAATTTGATACTCGATTATTATTACTATTTTATTGGTTCTTTGGTTCACTGGATCGAGAGATATATATTTTATTTGGTCAAAAGTATGCAAATTCTAATGATGTGCTTCTCATCTACTTGTCTCATGGATGTCTTAAAATTTAAATATCAAAGGTTATTTTGACTTCTACGTATCATCATCTCTAAACGAGTTCTTTCCAACTTACCATGTGTCCGCTTGCTCAGTAGATAGTGTTGCATATCAGAGGTCCTCTTTGTATGGACATGATGCGTAAGTTCTTCTCCTATTCTTTTGATATTTGTTTTTCAAATGGCTCAAGTTGAAAGTTATTACATTTCCCATCAATTTGTAAAACGTACATAGACGAACAAGACTCGGGTGTCATAAATTTCAGATTTTTTAATAAGAAAAAGTTTCAGTATATTAGAGGTATTTCAAGATTTGTGAGAGAAGTTAGCAATTGTGGTCTTACTGGTTCCGAAGCATCACCATTGTCGATGGATCAATAGTAGAAGTTGGAGACCGTGGAAAAAATTTAATGTAATCATCATTCACTTGCACCTTTGTTTTATTTTCTTCGCTTATCTGTATTGATAGCTTACTTTAGCTAATTGATGATTGTTTAAAGTGGATCATAAGAGTGTTGGTTAGTCAAAAGCTAAGTGCACATGTGCTTTTATTCAGGAGCTTAACGATGATGTTAAAGCCAACTTTTTTTCTGTAGAAACCAAACACTTTGATCATCACAAACCCGTCTTTCTTTTCTCAATTCACATAGATGAAGATCATTTCTCACTATACATCCAACGAGTCTTTTTAGATCTCTCACAGGGAACTGAACTATGATGTATGGTTGTTAAACTTTTGTAATTTTTCACTTAGTTAAGCGAGAGTAGTGCGCTCTTATGAGATTTTCACGACTTACAGAGAGGTTGAAGAGTGAGTATTGTGATCTTAACCTCTTTTTGTCATTGTTCTTATCGATACTGATTTTTTTAAAAAATTGACTATTTATTTGAGTAAATTTAAACCTATGGATGTAGAAGTATGTGAGGAGTTCACATATGTTTACAGGATCAAGTTTCATCACATCACTAATGATAGGTTCTCATTCTTATATCTCTTTGATGAGTATTGAGATTTCTATTTGGTTTTGCTATTCATTTCAAACTCAAGAAATAATTATGTTATGATATCTGTTTAGATTACTTAGGCTAAAGCTATTGAATATTTCTATCTCCATAACTTGTTTCGGTTCTATAATGCTGTCAAGTTTTGACTTGTAAAGAAAAACAAATTTTTTTAAGTAAGACATGATTATGTTTGATAGATTTGCAAAGAGGAAGTTGGATGAATCAGTTTTCTTGGCCAATCGGCTCCAAATTTCATATGCTTTAGAATTTAAGAGCCTCAGTGACACAAACGATAAGTTAGAAACCAGAAAGAAAGAATTACTTGCTAAACTGAACCATAAGCTTTTTATTTTCTACTTCGCTAATATTTTGCCCGCTAGATTGATGAACCGATAAAGCTCTCAATAAAGAATTGATATTTTTTGCAGTGGTACGCAAGATTTTCATTGAACTTAGATCACAAAAAATTGTTACCGAGTATGTGAATTATATTGTCATAACATGCATATCTCATTGATACTAGAGATAATGCTTAAGTTTTTCATATCAAACATACATCATCACATGTTGCGAAGTGTAACATCGAGTTTGTTTATAGCATCCTATTAGTAAAGTTTTATAAGTTACAAAAACATGGACGTGGTTGATATAATGAACTATGTTGACTGTTTAGCCTCTATGGATAGTTCAATGAAACTTAACTACTATTTGTAATTACACTTTATATTATTACCACAATGGCATCTTCGATTTCTCATCTAATAATGCTTTCATGTTAATTGGGGTTATCTTTTTATTTTCACATGTGAATATTGTACTCAACAGTAATCATTATACATGGACAAGTTTTATGGACCATGGTGTATGTCAATCTTTCTTTCACTTTTTCACATGGGAAGAACTTGCGGGTTTGTTGAAATCGCCGTGGAGAAAACAGTGTGAGATCAGCGGTGGTGGACTGAGGATGGATGCGTTTTGTAGGGCGTGTACTCACGTCTTTGTTCTTTTCGGCTGCCTTAGATTCGCGGGGTTGGTTTACGTCTCTGAGGTTAGGAATTTGGTGGGTGCATCATAAATATTCAATACGTTACAAGGACATATTGGATTTAGATGTGAAGAACAAAATGGTTAAAAGACATGGAAGCTATTTAAGAAATCTCTGACGCGTTAGATAAGGCTTAGATCTAATCCGAACCATCTTAGAACAATTCTTAGCGATGGATGAGTATAATTTTCTGAAAGACGCTGCTACAAAAGCTTACACCAAAGTTTGTGCATCGTTTTATACATGTGGGGTTAGAACCGCGGTTTACGCTTTTGACAAGAGACCAAATTCTGTTACGTCTTAACGAAACAGACCAATCAACATGAGGAGATACGTGGAAGCGTCAAGACTGATCATAGACTATATTGAAAAGCTTTATATTGATAGAAGCATTAAACTTGATTGGTAACAATTTGTTCAACTTCCAGAAGCTAGTAATTGGAAATTTAAAGCTTTTACTTCTTTTCGGGATCGATTCTTGAAAGATGACTTTTTTTCTTTCTAACCACAACTCTCAATTTCCTGCATTCAACTTCAAGTTTTCTCAAAATTTTAGTATCTTTTAACTGGTGTTTACTTGCAGATTCAACAGCTTGAGTATTCAAGTTTCTTTCAATAGTTCTGATCTTAATCTCTTCTGATTTTGAAAGTAGATGTAGTTTTAGATCTGAGTTCTCTTTTTATAAAGCTTCGAGTTTCGAGTAAAGCTCTTTGTGGACAAAATCTTTCAACCTCTTAATTAAACTGATTTTTTTGCCTTCATACTTTTATTTATTTATTAAAAGAGTTATAGTTTTGGCCTTCACACTTTTTTCGTTTAATTAGATGACACATGGTCACTTACTTCTATGACACATCAACACTTTTAGTACGTGACTAGAGAGATTATCAATCCCAGATCACTTAAGATCCTAATATTATCAGATTCGAGGAGGCAACAAGGCTAGTATCGTTTTTTTTTTTTGTTTGCTTGAGCTTTTTATGCTATGTAAAGTTTGTCTTGAGATTTTATTTTTATTTGTCTTGTTCTTTTGTGTACTAAAAGCTATGACAAAAAAATGAATTACAAAATTATCTTTGGTGATCTAACATTTTAATGATCCATTACATTAAATCTCCTCCTAATATAATTATAGACAACAACATAGTTTGTTTTTTTATTGGTAAAATCTTCTATAGTAGATCAAATATTGTTAGATATTTTTTTTTATTGGTCTCACCAACCATAAAACTACTCATTAAAATATAGTATGGTTGGAAAAAATTGCAGTAAATTTAAACTATAGGTTGACCAATAAAATCTTTTTTTTTTCGTCACCCAAATAACATTATAACTTAAAAAAAATATTCGCATTACGAGATAACCAATATAATCTATAATTATTAAACATTCTAAAAGTACATATAAAAGAATCAAAACATATTTTACAAAAGTATTACACATATAATAGAACAAAAGATAATAGAAACATTAAAAAAATAAATGGAGATGTCTAATGATCAAAAAATTTATACTCACTATACATTTACAAATTAATACAATAAACGATCACATTTATTTGAAATTTATATACAAAAGAGTATATTTATGTATGTACACAGAGCATCAAGAAAAGAATATATTCGTGTGTCTATGCGGAGCATATAGTTGAGATATAAATAGATGGATAAATTAATTTTTGTGACATCTAATGCTATACCAAAATCGAATTAGAAACTAATCGAAAGTTAAACAAATTTTACTCTAGGTAAAACAAATTCAATTCTCTCTCCTTCATTTTTCTCCCTCTTCTCTCCTCCGGATCTGAACATTGTCGGCGTGTGGAGCTAGAGGATCGGTACGAGAGCCTCCACTTCTCTTCTTCTGAGCACGCCACTGTGCACCGAGATCTTCTTCACCGTCGAACCCAACAACGGTTGAAGGCATCGATTTTGCTTTTCCGACATCATTTCCCCCATCTCCTCCGTCCATAGCCACAAATCACCGGTGCATTTTTAGCGGGCTCTTCTGTGTCGTAGATTGGATGATTCTAGGTGGACCATATTCTTTCTCTATTTGCCTCACCAAGATTTTCATCCTTCTAGGTTATCTTTCTTCGGTGGTGTACAGTGGTAAGTCTATTCCCATGGTTCCCTCTGTCGCGGTGCTCGGGTTTTCAATCACGTCTTCTTATGGGTTAAATAAGCAGGGCTCTATTGCACTACAAAAATGAGTTATTGTGACGAAATTTTGTTACAAAAAATTTTCGACACAAATTTGTGACATTTTATTTACAGTTTTATGACAAATTTATGTTTGTCACAAATTCGTAATTGTTTAGTCATAATATTATGAAAAAATTTGTAGTCACTAAAATTTATCACAATTAGAGACATAATTGTTACGTTAAACTAGTCGTAACAGTTGTGACTTTTTTTTCACAAAAATATAGTCACCAATTAGAGACAAAACTATGACAATCATGTGAGTTGGAATTTGTAACATTATATTTACTAAACATGATACAAATTAGTGACAATTTTTTTTATAAGTCATAGCATTGATGAATCCTCAGCTTTCTTTTTTCTTTTTTGAATGAAATATGTTTCGAAAAGCCTTATCTGTTACGAAACTTGATTCGATCAACCATAATTAAGGGAAAATGAAAAAAATGAAAATGTTTACATGGGTACATTCCGTGTAAAACAACTTCAAATGTAGTCTCATTGAGAGAAATATCATTAAGAAATTTTTATTAATGAACAATAAAATTCAAGGATAAATTAGATATCTAACGAGCAAGTAGAGAAGGGGTGATAACTTAACTATTTTACATCCAATTACAAAAAAGCAAGTAAATGTAAGAAAGTAAGAATCAAGAACCTAATCCATGGTGGAATAGTTCGAAGATGAAGGTTTGAGAGAGAAATGTAAGAGAAGAAATTATTTTCATTCCATAATAATTTCGGCGGCTATTACAATGCTTTTATAGTGATCCTAGAGAAACCTAGGATCACCTAAAAATAGTAACAATCGAATTACCTACATGAAACAAATCAAATCTTAGTAAAAAGGTAAAAGCATATTTTGCACATGCGTACGGTCCGTACACGGGGACCACTAGCCGTTATCGCACCTTTTGAGCCAACGGTTCGATCATCGGTCAAACTTCATCCAACGGCTATAATATGAAGTCTAGAACATTCTATGCTTCAAATAGCTCGAATGGATCCGGGTTGGTAGTCGGATCATGAGTTTTGGCCGAGAGTCTTTGCCTTCGGGAAATATGCGCATGTTTTGAGTGAACCATGCGTACGATCGTCAGTACATGTCATCTCGATACTTCGCATAATCCATCGATCCTGGCTTAGTTTCTCGCATTTGTCTCCTAAGTCATGTCTCGATGGCCCGCATTGTCCTGATGGCCCAATCCACACAACTGATTGTCCGATAAGGCTCGATAGCTTCGTATGGCTCGTTCCATCCTGATGCTGATAATGCACATGTCTCGATAACTCGACCATGCGTGTTTTTACTCGGATTGGCCCGATTGTCCCTAAAGCTCGATATGCACGTTCCGATGGCTCGATAACGCGCATTCTTGCCTGGTCTTGGTCCGACTGTCCATATTTCCCGATATGTCTGTCCCGATAGTAAACCACGCGCATCCTGACCTGAAATGGCTCGATTTCCCGTATGGCTCGATACACTTGTTTCGATAGCTTGTGATCCACGTCTTCGGCCTATGCTCATATTTTCACCCTTTTTCNCCCCCCTCAAGTTTAACCGTGATGAATGGTTAAACTTGGATCCGTGAAGTCCAAGCCTCATTAAAACCTTTAGAGAGAAAATCATTTGGGACAAAACTCTCCAAAGGAAAAAGAGTACAAGGCTACACGGTAGAGGAGTCTTATTCCTTTCCAATGCTTGTGAGTCCTAACCTTCCATATAAGGACTCACAAACTTTGGTGCTGGCTGCCTTTGTAAAGATATCAGCCAGTTGGTCCGAGCTTCTAGTGTAGCACGGAAGAATGATTCCTAGTTCCACTTCTTGCCTCACTTTATGGCAGTGTACCTCGCGTGAAAGACATTGTTTGAAGCAATGTGGATAGCTGCTTGGTTGTCACAATGCATGGTAATGGGCTCGGTTGTCTCAATGCCCATATCCTTTAGAAGACCCTTGAGCCAAATCAGTTCATTTGTTAGTTTCCTCATGGCCCGGTACTCGGCTTCTGCGCTTGAACAAGAGACAATCTTCTGCTTATTGCTTCTCCAAGTCACAAGATTTCCACCAATGAATGTGCAATATCCAGTGGTGGACTTCCTATCATTCATATCCCCGGCCCAATCAGCATCACAATAACCCACTATTTCTGTGTTGTTGTCGTGTCCCATCCAAACACCTTGGCAAGGAGTTCCTTTTAGATATCGTAGNAATGAATGTGCAATATCCAGTGGTGGACTTCCTATCATTCATATCCCCGGCCCAATCAACATCACAATAACCCACTATTTCTGTGTTGTTGTCGTGTCCCATCCAAACACCTTGGCAAGGAGTTCCTTTTAGATATCGTAGGATAAAAAAACGATTCGAAATAAAAATGAATTTTTCAGGGTTTTAGTTTCATTCTGATAAACTAACTTTTCTATTTGATTTCATTTTTGTTCAAAGGAAAAAAAACATGGAGCTGAAATAACTCACTCACAACACCTTATCTATCATGTTCCAATGGTGCATCCTGGGATTTTGCATGTGATGGCTGACCTGATTCACAGCAAAGAAAATGCCATGCCGTGTAATTGTTAAGTAAATCAACCTACCAACCATCCTTCTGTATTGGTGTTGGTCTTCGAATGGTTCACTTCCATTCTCCCCCTCTCTCATGACTTTGTAGCCATCTTCAAGGGGGGGGGGGTTTGCAAGGTTTGGCTCCAAGATTTCTTGTTTCACATAATAAGTCAAGAGTGTATTTCCTTTGAGATAGGAATAGACCCTTCTCGGATCTACAAATCTCTATCCCTAGGAAGTACTTTAGTTCTCCCAAGTCCTTAATATCAAAAACATATTTTAAATGATCCTTTGTAAGTTGAATACCTACCTTGTCATCCCCTATGATGATTATATCATCAACATATATGAGGATGACAACCTTACCTCTTTGGCTGGATTGAATGAAGAGTGTGTGATCACCCTTTGATTTGTTAAACCCTTTTGATATGAGGGTTGATTTGATATGAGGGTTGAACTTAGTTTATGGTACCATGCCCGAGGTTACTGTTTGAGACCATAGATGGCCTTGTTGAGTCTAAGAACTTTTCCTCGGCCAAGTGTAGCCTCAAGACCAGGAGGTGGGCGCATGTAGACCTCTTCTTATAAGTCACCTTGAAGAAAGGCATTCTTTACGTCCATTTTCCAAAGATCCCACTTTAGATTTGTGGCTATGGCCATGATTACTCTAACCGTATGCAACTTTGTAACTGGAGAAAATGTGTCTAGATAATCTTCACAATATGTTTGAGTGAAGCCTCTAGCCACTAACATGGCCTTATGCCTTTCAATTTCACCATTGGCCTTATACTTTATGGTGAACACCCACTTGGAAGTCACTGCCTTCTTTCCTTTTGGAAGGTTTACCTCTCTCCAACTGTTGTTGTGATCCATAGCTCTAAGTTCATTATCAATTTCCATTCTCCATTCTTTGGTTTCAATAACTTCATTGTATAAACTCGGTACTTGTGATTGATCCATCTTGCTAGTAAAGAGTTGATGACTATTGGGAAAGTTTGTCATTGAGCAAAAATTCTGAATTGGATGAGCTACTGCCTCATTGTTGTAGTAGACTCTTGTGTTTTTCCAGTTTGAAGGAGGATACTTTATCCTTGTGTTTCTTCTTAGGAATGGTTCCTCTTGTTCTATAAGAGGCTATGGCTCTGGTTCTTGAACCAACTCATCCGATCCATTTGACCCAACCTCTTGAGATTCTGATGAAGATTCATCTTGATTCCCCCCCCCCCCTTCATGGTCAAGGTGGATAGGGGTTTGGTTTGATGTGGTTTGGTCATTGTTGGCCAAAGGTGTGTTTGTAGCCACCCCAAGATTTTCCAAGATCCTTCTAAGATTTTCAGCCCTATCCGAGACTGATGTAGAAAGATCTTTTAGATGATCCCAATTCTTCTCATCATATTAGGCCTTTGTTTCCATAAACTTTATATCCCTTGATACTAGGAATTTTCTTGTCTCAGGAACATAGCATTTATATCCCTTCTGGTTATGTGAATATCCAATGAACATGGCTCTTGTACTCTTAGCATCAAGCTTAGTTCGTTGGTCACCTGGTATGAGCACAAAACAAACACAACCAAAAACTTTTAGATGATTCAAAGAGAGTTTATGTTTGTTAAGAATTTGAAAGGGAGAGATGTTTTGGAGATGTTGTGTTGGATTTCTATTGATAAGGTAACAAGCTAATGTGACCGCATCACTCCAAAAACGCTTAGGAACATTGGCATGGAACATCATGGACCGAGCTATCTCCATAAGGTGCCTATTCTTCCTCTCGGCCACTACATTTTCTTGTGGAGTGTAGGAACAACTTGTTTGATGAATTATGCCATGCTTGTTTAGGTGTTCCTTGAAAAAATGGCTTGTATATTCCCCTCCATTATCCGATCTAAATTTTTTAATTTAAGAGTTAAAATGGTTAGTAATATACGATTGAAAATTTACAAAGGCTTCAAATACTCTATCCTTATATTGAAGCAAAGTAAGCCAAGTGTATTTAGATTTCTCATCAATGAATGTCACGGAGTATTTATTGTTTTCCCTAGATATGCAAGGTGAGGTCCAAACATCCGAATGGATAAGGTCAAAACAATTTTCATACATGGCATTAGACTTAGGAAAAACCAATTTACAATGTTTGCCCAAAATACATGCCTCACAAGTGTCATTAGCAAAAGAAACATTGGGCAACATAAGTTTT
>OVBE01008810.1:0-16738 GCA_900406425.1 Iberis pinnata | reverse complement strand
CCCCGAGCTTGGGGAGGACGAGGAATGCCTCCAGGGATCCAATTATCGGACCATATTATGATCTGTTGACAATTTCCAACTATCCTTCGAACTCCTTTCGGAAACATTGGAATAATGTTCCAAATACTGCGCCACCCATAAGAAGGTTGAGATGGTTTTGTCGCATAAAAGGAAGATTTCCCTCGGAAATACCTCCCCCATAAAGTTTTGGCCAGAAGCGAATGTGGATTCTGATGTAGTCTCCATAGTTGCTTTGCCAATAATGCATTATTAAATTTTTCTAGGTCTTTAAAACCTAAGCCCCTCGATGTTTTGGTAAACACATTCTATCCCAAGCAATCCAATGAATTCCTCTAGAACTAGAACTTGAATTCCACCAAAAATCCGCTATTGCACTAGCCAATTTTTTTAATGAATGCATTGGTACTTTAAAACAAAACATCACATAAGTGGGTAATGCTTGGGAAACAGATTTGATCATTTCTATAGGGCATTTTTATTACGTAAATTAGAGATTTAGGTACTTCAATAATGTATCATTTATTAACTTTTTCTATGCTTTTTAATTTAATTGATTTTTATTAAAAAAATTTATGATCTTAATTGTTAATAACATTACCATGATTTTAAATTTAATCACCATAGCATTCACGGTTTAAAGTGCACCATTCATTGTTTACCGTACCATTTATGGTTCATCGTACACTATTCATGGTTCATTACTAACCACCCACAACTCACCATTTATCACACTCATCATTCACTACGCATAATTCACCACTCACCATTCACCGTTTACCATGCACCTTTCACAGTTCACGAAAAATTACAACACCAAAGGTAAAATACACATTTGTAAACCAGAAGTATCTATAACTAACTTTTTATTTAAAAAATACTCATTTTCCAAATTACAACACCAAAAGGTGTCTATCCAGCGGATTTGCTCGTATAAAATTATATAAGTAAAATAAATGCATTAACATGTAAGTAAACATGTTGTAATGACATAACTAATAACTATATTAAAAGCAAGTGAAAATTTACAATATAAAGAAACATGTAACCATATGAATGAGTAGGGCTATCCATTGTGGGTGGATAACTAGACCCGCCATGTACCCGACCCATATTTACGAGTAAGGGTCGGAAATAGGTAAAGATAATTATTCATTTGGGTCAAGAAATTTTTTTTTAAACAGGTACGGTCGGATAAGGGTAATAATTTGGGTATCCGAATGTCATATTTTTAATTTTATTACTATTTTATTCAACTTTCTAGACTTAAAAAAGATATATTATTATTATCAAATGTTATACTATTTTAGATTTTTAATACACATATTTGTCAAATTTATATAATATATTACGAGTTCGGGTCTTAAACGAGTATTAATTTTAACTATCTGATCCGACCCTTTCCCAAATCGTATCTGCCATTACCCGACCCATAATTTTACGTGTATGCTTTGGGTTTTGATTTCTCATACCTAAAATACCCGTACCCTCTATTTGTGAAAATGTCGAAAATGTGCAAAGTATTTGTGAAATCTGTATTTTATTGATAAACTCTCAAGAGATTAACAAGCGTTTTTCTCTGAAGATTTCAAAATAAAAAGTTTTAGAACCCCCTCACTTGAGCACCAGCCCTTCTATTTATACCATCACCCATATTTATGAGCTCTCTTTAATGGCATTCATTGCATAGATTTTCTTTTTGAATTCTCCAGCATAACTGCCGATTTCATCATAAATGAGGCGTGATTTGCAGCGGTTAATCCGGGGAGCGCTGACTGCTTCTGCTCGTATTGAATCGGCTCTTCTCGTCAACTCACTTGACCAACTCATCTTGCTAGCTCTCCTTGTCTGCTCACCTCTTCAGCGCATCTCGCCAGCTCTCCTCGCCAGCTCAGCTCACTAACTCTTCTTGCCCTCGTCAGCTCACCTCATCAGCTCACCTCGTCAGCTCACCTCATCAGCTCACCTCGTCAGCTCACCTCACCAGCTCATCTCGTCAGCTCTCCTCGTCAGCTCACCTCGTCAGCTCATCTCACCAGCTCATCTTGCCAACTCTCCTCGCCAGCTCTCTTAGTGGACTTACTTCTCCGGAATGGGCTTGAGAAGCCCAATTACTTGGTGGGTCGGGTTAAAACTCCGGAAATCCAAGCCGAGAGAATTTATGCTCCCATATTTTGCCCTCCAATCCTGAATTGGAAGTTTCCATTACAGGATTCCAAATTTAGGTCGTTAGTCTGATTCTCTGGCAATTAGGATATTCTGCATATCATATCTTCTGGAGAGAATCGAGGCCTTCTTAATTTCTTGCCCGAATTAACTCTTTGCTACTTCTTATTTAAGCCCACTCTTCACCTCATTGTTGGATTTCGTGCAATTCACTCCTTAAGAAGATATCTAGGTAATTTCTTCCTATCATTCTCTCAAAAAATTCTTTTTTGCTTCTTGTTTACACTTTGTTTTCTCTATGGATTTCTTCGTTTGTTCTTGGTTTTTCTTTAATTTCTTGTTTGATTTATGCGTTTGAATCTGTTTTCCGATCACTTTTGTTTGTTTAAATCTATTTTTCGGTAACCTTTGCTAGCTTGAATCTGTTTTCCGGTAATCTTTGCCTAGAAAAACAGTTTTTAGGCGCTGACTTTGACCTTTTTGAATCAAACTGTCAATCTTTTTCTCTCGTTCTTCACCGTTCTTTCACTTTTCCAACAAATTTCTAAAAACTTTAGAAATCACTCACTTTTGATCTAAATTTATTTTTTCAACTTGTTAGTAAAAGAGAATCTTTTTTTTTGGGAAACCCCCCCCCCTTATCCCCTTTCCTTTTCTCCTATCTTCTCCTCTTTTCTCTTCTTCCTCCTTTTCACCATGTCCTCCTCCTCTCCTCCCTGCGGCTACTGTGCTCCCCCTGTGTCGGGCTCCCACGCTGCTCTGCTCACCCACGCTTCTCCCAGGCCAGTTTCTGCCGAGTTGAGGATCCCTCCCAAGCCCAGCGCTCCCTGAGCTGGGCCTTCAACCTTCGCGCAAAGCAGGCTTGCTACAGCCTCCAAGCCAAAGCGAGCACCTGAGCTGTTTCACCCTGAGTCGAGCCTCCTGACCCGCACACTTAATAGCGACCTACTCCTGACCCGCACATTGACTGATCTCCCACCGGCTCCCTAGCCGACCTGTGCACTGACCGAGCTGGGTTGCATCATCATCAAGCTGAGCAAAATGTTGGCAATGTCTCTCGGGCAGGTCATCCCCTCGCCCTTCGGCGTGAATTTCTCTCCTCATGCCTCTCCGAGTCCAAGCTGAGATGTTTCTAATCTCGAGTCGAGCGGACCCGAGCTCATCTCCCTCAGTCGGGACCGCGATGCTTCCTCTCCCGGGCCATATCGAACACCTCTCCTTCCTTCGTACTCAAGCCGAATTGCTTCACCACACTAGCTACCACTGCAAATTTTTCCCGAGCTTGAGCTATTACCGCCACCTCCACCCGAGCCGAAGACAATTCCAACGGCTTCTCCTGCCGAGCCGCCTCCTCTGTATCCTGTCGAGCCGAGATTGAGCCGAACGGTTAGCACATTGCCTCAGCGTGCTACCGCTCGGCTTCTGGTATTTGGTCCTCACCCTCGTTCCAGGTTATCTATGAAAAAACTGATAGATTTGCAGAACGACTGTTGCATGCCGAGGGATGTTGAGCTTATCTCTCTATCTCCATTAGAGAACCCTGAGTTAGTTAGAGATGGAATTTGTTGTGCATACGAGGTTTACTTTAGGGAATTCAGACTCTCCTTCCCCTTCCCCGAGCTCCTTATCCATTTTATGCATGCTCTCGGGATTTTGCTAGCTCAGATTTTCTCGAACCTCATTCGCACAATAGTGGGTTTTCAAGTCCTAGCTGAGGAGAATGGGTTTGAGCTCGATGTCGAATCTCTCGTCCGCCTTGAGTCGGTGAGAAGGGTTTGTGATTAACCCAGTTTTTTTCTACTCAATGTCGAACCCCCCTGCAGTATTCTCTCGGGTTTCCCCAAGAAAGATGAGGATTGGAAGCAATTTTACTTTTACTTCCTTGCGAATGATTTAACCTTCGGTCGTCTTTCCCACTTAGCGATTTCATATTGGTCCCCGAGACCTGGTTAATGGAATTGGCTTAGGACTTTGATACTTGTACTTAAGTGGGTTTTATCTTTTCTGATTTCTAACATCTCTTATTTTCTTTGTACATCGTTGAATCGGAAGAAAGGAAAGCTCCCTAATTTCTCTTATGATCTCGTGGATTTTATTTTTTCTTATGGCACGGAAATGTCCATGTGGTAATCGTTCACTCTAGTTAGAATCTTTGAATCCAATCTGCGCCTCGGGATCGTCAGTAAATCTCAGGATCTGCCCCCTTTCGACCAAGCCCCCTTCCGCTTCGAGGGTTGCAAGGTCCCGACGATTCCAGATCTCCCGGACGAGGTTCGTGATCACAAAAAATTCTCTAGATGCGTCGGTGACGTAATTGGGACGCATCTTTTACCTTGCTCATCTTCCATCACACTGTTGTCTTTGTTACTAAGTGTTGACATGTTTCGCTTTTCTTCTTTTAATACAGTCCTTAGGTTGGACAATAGTGCTCTCGAGCTATTTGGCTGCCAGCTCGCCGCATCTAAGGACGGATCCGGCTTGAAAGCCGCGAAAAATCAGATTGCCTCACTCACGGCGAAGCTGAAGGAAGCTCGCAGTCGCATGTTCCTTGCGAAGACCACTGCAATGGATGCAAAAGAAGATCGGAGTGAGATGCATGAGAAGTTTAAAATGGTAAGGTCCGAGTCCTTTGCGTATTTTCAGGAGATGCTAGCACTTGAGGCTGAGAAAGCCGCCCTCACATCTCGTCTCGAGGATGCTGGGGCTCGTCTTAATGCGCTTACTAGTTCTCGGGATATTGACGCGACGCGGGCTAGAGACAAGGCGAAGAAAGCGGTTGCCAAGATGATCAGCGATGGGATTGAACAGGTGAGACTCCATATTGTTGCTCAAGGTGCCACCCGAGATTTGTTGGTATACTTTCGTGAAGTTAATGCCAACCTTGAGCTCCTTACGGATATTGAGAAAGGTGAGATCTCAGACCTCAAGGTGGAGCTTGAGATTCTTACTGCTGATAGCGAAGCGGCGAGGAAGGCGTTTGATAAGGCCAAGGCAAAATTCCTCCTCTCTACTTGGAGGATTTGTGTGGCTTTTCTCAGGTTCATCGTCCCCGCCCCCGGCTCCAGAGGTTCAGCCTTCCTCCCTTGCAGCGACATTGGTTCTTACCCATGATGGGAGCACGGGTGTTCTCCCTTCAGACTCGGCCACCAATGTTCCTGCCACCACTTCGACCGACGCAACGGTTCTTATTGATGAGTTTGGGTCCAACATCGGACTTAAGATGGATGAGTTGGTGGAGGAGATCCGTCCTGCCGCTGCGGAGGATCCTGCTCAGACTTAGGATCGCTTTCCCACTTTTGCTTTCATGATATAGAGACTTACGTTTTTCTCTATTTACTTATGCTTTAGTACTTTGCTCGGGATCACCTAGACCTTACTTTATATTTTCTAGACTTTTGTCATTTGTTCCTCAGAATGGCGTGATGCTTTATTTATTTAAGACTTTTGATGGATTTTTTTTGTTTTGGAAACTTTTACTAGCGTCTTTGATTGACCAGTCTGTTTTTCCGCGAACTTTCAACCAGACTTAACCAAATTTCAATCCACTTACACAATGGTTTCAATTAGCGATAACTCCTTAGTTTTATATCGAGTGAATATCATTAATGCTCTTTTTCGTATTTTTGAAGCATTGTTTAAGCTGAGTTTAGACTCTCTTTTTTTAAGTCCGGTCCTTAGGCCTTAAACCTTTTGTTGGCTTTTGCTCAAGTTCATTCCGAGCTCATTTTAATTTTTGAGCGCGGTTTTCGATTTGCAAACTCTTTTTAGCTTAGCCTTTGGCTTTCACTTAGCCTTTATTTCAGCTTCTTGATTAAGCGTTTTCTAGCTTTTGTTTAGCTTTCTGACTTAAGCTTTTTGTTCAGCTTTTGTTTAGCTTTTTAACTTAATATTTTGTTTAGCTATTTGACTTAAGAACTTTTAGGCTTTAAGCATTTTTAATCTTTTTGACTTAAGCGTTTTCTAGGTTTTGTTTAGCTCTTTTGACTTAAGTATTTTTTAACTTTTTGGCTGCTCGGATCGCGCCCCTCGTGTGAGTGCGGTTCGGGCTCCTTTTTTAATATTCAAGTGTCGAATAGAAAATGCAAGAACTTCTTTATTGAAGTGAACGAATTATAGAAACACCATACGAACTCGGTTACAATGCTATCTTATACTCCAACTCATAAACGCCACAGCGCACAACTTTCATCACTTTGTAAGGACCTTCCCAATTTATGCCCAGTTTCCCAGCACATAACTCTGCTGTATTCGAGAATACTCACCAAAGTACGAGATTTCCCACACTAAAAAATCGGGTCCTTACCCGAGAGTTGTAATTGCGGGCCACCGCATGTTGATAGTTCTGAAGCCTTGCTGGCGCTTGATCTCGCTTCTCATCTATTAGGTCAAGGCTATCTATCATCATCTCATCATTCTTGCCATGATCCACCGTGTTGACTGTTCTTCTTCGGAAGAGTAATTTGAGCCCTTTAGTTGCTATTGAACCTTGGACTTGACGCCAGCCATGTAGCATATACGGGAATTCTTCTAACTTCCATGGAGAACTCCTATGCCGCCTTTAGTCGGAAACTTCATGCATTTGGTGATACGTGGACGGGACTGCCTATATTTCTTAGAGCCAAGGAGTTCCCAAAACGACATTGTAAGCTGCCGGTCGATCCACCACGATAAACTTGATATGCTTTTGGACCTCTTGTGTAGAAACTGGGAGTCTTATGGTGCCGAGTGACATTTTTGTTGTTCCACTTAATCGTCTTAAGGTAGTCGGACGACACCTCACTACTGAGATATCGAGCCTCTTTCATTTGAGCGTATCTAGGAACATGACATTCATAATGCTTTTGTATCGATCAATACTTGCGATACCTCGCAGTTGCTCTGACGTCGAGTTCGACGACCAGAAAATCATCGTATGGAAGGTCTAAGTGAGAGGCGTCTTGCTCAGTGAAGCTTATCTCACTTCCAGAATCCGGAGTGTGTCTTGCTTTCCCAAACTCCGCTTTTCTCACATATGACTTAACCAAAGAAACTGATTCTCGGCAGTGCCTTAATCCCCCCCCATGATGAAGTCTATACGCTTCTTTTGAGGAGCCTTTGAAGTTCCTCCTCACTCCGGACTTCGCGGCCTCTTCCCCGCGAGATCTTCTCTGTCTTCTTCTGGGGCTTCCATCTCGTGAACAATTGCCTCCAAGTTGATTCCACTTTTCAGCTCTCCTTTAGCGGATTTCTTATTAAGGAAATTCTTCAGCTTGAAACACTCATGCATGGCGTGGCTGTTACATTAGTGTAACTCGCAGTAGGCATCTGGGTCGCGTCCTAGCATACGCGATCCGTCTTTGATCTCCTGCTTCTGCCTCTCTTTCTCCACATTATACGAGTGAGACCCCTTAGAGCTTCCTCGAAATTCTTTGTTTTCCTTTTTCTCAAATTTCTTCGGCAGGAAGGTAGACTCGGAAGCTCCTTTTACAGTCTTGAATTTCTTGGAGATAGCAACTTTCTTCTCTTCGGCGATCATCTAGTTTGCGGAGTGATGGACAACATCCTCAATCGTTTATGGCTTGTGAATCGTTAGATCAAAATAGAAAAGGGACTCATGCCAGAGTCCATGTTCGAGTGCAGCTAGTGCCGTCGACTCGCTTACGCTGGCCACCTCTGCTTTGATGCTCTTAAAGCGTTTAATAAAGCTTCGGAGTGATTTGTTCGGACCTTGATTAAGAGTCCAGAGGTCAGCATATGAGGTTCCTTTTTCCATGGAAATGGAATCTTGCTTTAGGAATGCCGTTGACAACTGTGCAAAGCAGCCGATCGAATCTCCCTCAAGCTGGGAAAACCACTCAAGAGCCAATGCTGTCAAATTTTCGACAAAGATTCTGCAGTACCGTGCATCTTTTTCCTCTTCGCTGAAATGTGCTCTGGTGACGGCAATCCTGAAGGCTGTCATGTGCGCCTTTGGGTCTGACTTTCCTTCATAAATAGGGAGTCTCAGATTTCTAGTGTCCCTTAACCATGTGTTTGCAATGCATGCGGTGAAAAGAGTCCTCTCTGTCTCCGCGATCATACGATCGATCTCCAGGGCCGCACTGGAGACTTTGTGGACCTTTGATGTCACGACGAGGAGTTCGGCATTCGACTTATTAATAGATCTTCGGAGCGCGTCGTACTCACGATCCCTTTGTTCATTTGAACTCCTTCCCAGGTTTTCTTTGGCTATCCATACAGAGCTTGGAGTGTGCAGCTCTCCAGTGTCTCCTTGGGTTCTTTGGTTCCCAGCTCTCCGGTTCGCGTCCAGTAAACTCTTGCTTCTCCGATGCAAGGGCGGAAAGTCCTTAGTTCTCCTACTCGGATCCAGTGGATTTTTGCTTCTCCAGTTCGGACCTGTGAGGTTGCTAGTTCTCCTGTTCGCGCCCAGGAGCTCCTCGCCTCCACAGATCGGACCCATAGGGTCACCAATTCTCTGATTTTCGTCCAGCAAGCTCTTGCCTCTCTACTGCGAGGGCGGGACATCCTCAGCTCTCCTGCTCAGATCTAGCGGACTGTCGATTCTTCGACTCAGGTCTGCAGGTTTGCCAGCTCTTCTGCTTGCGTTCAAGAGCTCTTTAGTTCTCTGGTTCGGGTTTGATGTATCGCCAGCTCTCCAGAGAGCTCTCACCTCCGAATCCACTGCGTTCTCCGGGATCAAGACCATCGGCTCGGTTCTCCCCATCATGTTCATCAAAGCTCCAAGGCGAACCTCCAGATACGACTGGACATTCGTCAAGGTCATGAGCCGGGTCGTCACATGCTCCTTGTGGCTTTTGAAGAGAGCGATAAGCGCTTCGCTTGATTCTTTTTGTTTCTAAGAAAATGCCACCAGCGTCACCAGCATCATCTTCAACTCGGCTAAGGAGTCCTGGTTCACGACTGAGGCCACCAAGTTCGCTGCGTTGACATGTTGGTTTTCGATCTGAGTAACTGTTGGTGTCTCCATTCTTATTATGGGTAGAGTAAACGTTCTTCAACAAATTCGACTGGATCTTTGTCTTCTCTCCCCTCAGATGGCGCCAAAATGTGAGAGCAGAATCTCTCACTGAAAAATGTCGAAAATGTGCAAAATATTTGTAAAATATGTATTTTATCGATAAACTCTCAAGATTGCCAAATGAAAAGTTTTAGGACCCCCTCACTTGAGCACCACCCCTTCTATTTATAGCTTTACCCCCATTTATGAGATCTCTTTAATGGCATCATTGCAAAGATTTTCTTTTGAATTCTCTAGCGTAACTGCCGATTTCGTCATATATGAGACGTGATTTGTGGCGGTTAAATTGGGGAGCGCTGACTGCGTCTGCTTGTATTGTACCAGCTCTCCTCGTCAGCTCATCTCACAAGCTAATCTTGCCAGCTCTCCTTGTTAGCTCACCTCATCAACTCATCTCGCCAGCTCTCCTTGTCAGCTCACCTCACAAGCTCTTCCTACCAGCTCTCATCGTCAGCCCACCTCATCAGCTCACGTCGTCAGCTCACCTCACAAGCTCATCTCGTCAGCTCCCCTCGCCAGCTCACCTTGTCAGCTCACCTCACCCGCTCATCTTGCCAGCTCTCCTCGTCAGCTCTCTTAGTGGGCTTACTTCTCTGGAATGGGCTTAGGAAGCCCAATTACTTGGTGGGTCGGGTTAAAACTCCAGAAATCTAACCCGAGAGAATTTATGCTCTCACAGTTACCCGATCCATTATGCGAAATGGACATCCTATGACAGACTACATAACAAATTAATATACTTGCATAGGTAAACAAGGGAAATTCTTCAATTCATAGCTCAATTATATATAGGGCTTGTTCGTTTTCTTAACTGTATGCAACTACAAATACAGGATGATGTTCATTTAGTTGAAACTATGTATTTTAGCTGGATACTACATCAAGATACAAATCTAAAATGCATCCAAAATAATTGGATATTTTAGATGAGTTTGTAAGTAGGGTTGAGATGAACCCAAACTCATACAAAAATTTCAAATGTTTAAAATATCATTATTTAGGCCAAAATGTTTAAACATCTTTTCTCGTTAAAAACTCATAAACATGTTTCTCAAGGAAAACGTGTTTTCCTGCCAAAAACACGTTTCTGTGTTTTCTACGTTTTTCGCAAAAACGTGAAAACACATTTTCACGAAAAAACGTGAAAACACGTTTTTTTGCCAAAACCGCGGAAACATGTTTTCTCACCAAAAACGCGGAAACACGTTATCCCATCAAAAACGCGGAAACACGTTATCCCGTCAAAAACGCGGAAACATATTTTCGGCCAAAAATGCGGAAACACCTTTTCTCGCCAATAACGCGTAAACGCATTTTCTTGCCAAAAACGTGTTTTCGCATTTTCCCGCCAAAACGCGGAAACATATTTTTCCGCCAAAAGTTCTCACCAATAATGCGTAAACGCATTTATTCGCCAAAACATGTTTCCGCAATTCTCTGCCAAAAACGTGTTTCTGCATGCTCCCGCCAAAAAAAGCAAAACGCATTTTCCCGCCAAAAATGTTGAAATATGTTTTTCCGCCAAAAAATGCGAAAACACATTTTCCCGCCAAAAACTCGAAAACGCATTTTCCCGCCAAGAATGTGTGAACGCATTTTTCCGCCAAAAATGTGAAAACCTGTTTTCTCGCTAAAAACGTGCTTCCTCACAAAAACCGCGAAAACGCGTTTTTCCGCCAAAGATTCCGAAACACGTTTTCCCGCCAAAAATGCGAAAACATGTTTTTCATTAAAAACATCAAAAACGCGAAAACTCTTTTTTGCCAAAAATGCAAAAATCTGTTTTCTCGCAAAAAAATGCGGAAGCGTGTTTTCTCGTAAAACAACGCAGAAACGTGAAAACGTATCTAGATACTAATGCAAATACAAAATCAAACATAATTGTATCCAGATGCAGTATCTGGATACAAAATCAAAAATAGAAACGAACATCATCTGGATATTGCATCTGGAAAACATATCTGGATGAAGTATCTAGATACAATATTCAGATAAGAAAACGAACGGGGCCGTATATGACGATACATGTATTTTATGTTGTGATAAAATTTACGTCCACCACACTGTATATTTCGAAATTTTCTACATGAACATTTTGAAATTGTTCTAAAACATGCATTTTGTTTAAAGACTTTAAAAAAATTGTTAACTTGACAAAAGAAAAAGTGTTACTCATACATGAACATTAGACATCGTGAAAATTCATATATGAGCTGAGTGTTAGTGGTAAAAACTAAAAGTGTAAATAGGATAGACACAAACACACATTTTTCTTTAACTATACTTTTATTAGATAAATCACAAATACAATATTCTTTTTATTTTACCCTGATTTTGATTCTCATAATCTTTTTCTGTCTAATGATATGCTAGTTCAATCACCCAGCCACGCTGGCGATCTGGCTCACAATCACTCAAACCCAGTTCTTTTGCTATGATGATATGCTTCTGCAATCACTCATGCAAGCTAATGATCTACTTCTTATAACCTCTAAAACCCAGTTCTTTTTTGTTCTGTCGATCTGCTCTCACAATTACTCAGCCGCACTGATGATATGTTCTAACAATCGACAAATACAAAAACACATTCTCACGGATCTTGACTCAGTATCAAACTATTCGGCCTAGGAGAACTAATCTTCTTCTTTCATCCGATCCTCATATTTATAATAGTCATAATCCTTAACTCTTTTCATGACTCCCTTTTCCCTTTCCATTTATCATTTTCCTTTTCCATTCAACTTTCTTTTTCTCCTTAACTAATTTCAATTTATTTTCTTCTTTCTTCCTTTTTCCAAAATCCTTGCCTTCAAAGTTGTTGTCATTTTCTTCTTTATAGCTATTTTCCTTTTCTCTTGAATTCTTTCCATTTTCATCTTTGATCTTCTTTTCCTAGTGCATCTTCACTGCATCTTCAATCTACCTTTTTTTACTGAGTTTGTCACACAAGCACTTCGATAATCTTCGTTTTCTTTTGCATCTTCAATCTCCCCCTTCTGACTGAGTTTGTCACTCAAGCACTTTCACGGTCAACCAGACAGTCAATGCAACAGACAAACAATCCAACCAACATCACATGTAATATGCAAAAGCACATATGCAAATATTTAATAGAACACAATAAATTTAGGTTAAAGCAATTGACATAAACAGTAAGTCACTACCCCAAAAAATGAGACTACTCCCCTGAAACAAGGATTAAGTGTTTTTCACAAAGATAATGTGCATTGAGGTGTGATCTGGTCTGGTCCTTCTCCCCCATGCTTGACTGGCAATACTTAGTCAAAACCACAAGATGTAATGAATTTGTGTGTGGTCCTACAGTATAGTAGAGAATATAGCGTATGATGAGCTATCTGTGGGAAAGCGATCTCCAGTCGTCAGTGAGACACAATGTCGATTCAATAGATAAATAAACCAGACTAGAGATGACAATCATATCTTGGAAGCGTGTGTTGGACTTATGTAACCATTATGTCAATCAACCATGTGGAACATTATACCCAGTGTATATGAGTCCTAAAACATATTGACAACCAAACAGCTAAGCACATCAACAATTATGCATCATGAAGATGGAATTCAAAGTCCCTTAGGTTGAAGCACTGCAGATGATCAGTCGCTATCTTACACTCTTCTCGCCTGTTCAAACATCATGATACGTGACAGTTCACGAAAAATAAGTGGGTCTTGGTAATTGGAAAATCAGCCCAGTTTTCATGGTTGTACACTGAACTAACCAGAGAGACATCAACCTATCTTTTCAATCATGTTAACTAGAGACTCAGAACCTTAAACATATTGACACACAGACACAAGAAAGTATCTAGACACCGTTGATGGGAAGCATGTAGGGACAAATTAATCCTTAAGAGCATTGAGAAAACTCATTAGCATTATTATTTTTTAGAAAATATTAGCACATAGAAACTTGTTATCTGATTAAGCAAGAACTCACAGATCTTGATCTTCAAAACACATATGTACACAGGTGTAGCTGACTAGTCTTACGCACTGGCATACCTTTATCTTTAACAAGCACATATTTCAACCCCGATTTATATAAACGAGGCAGTTGTATGTATGTCTGTACGATCACTTGACTTCTCATGTTCAAACATGATTCTTTTTTCTCTTTTTTTTCTTAACATCAAGCAACCTCCTTTTTTCGTTTTCTTATATAAAAAATATATTATCAACTCTTTGACTTCCTTGTTTATACACCAAACTAGTACTAGTTATTTTAGACGGCATGACATACAAATCTTTGCCAGCCACTAAGATATGTTGAGATTATCTTCCTGATGTATTGGATGCCCTGTTCTACCATTTATCTCAACCATATTCTCAGCCCATCAAAGTTCACAAACTCATATGGCCTTGTGAAGATTGGTAAACTGATCAAAAACCAGTAGCTTTGTAAGCATATCTGCAAGTTAAAAAACAATTCCCACATGCTCAACAAAAATTAGTTTATCCTCAATTAACTCACGAACGAAGTGGTGTCTGACGTCAATATGTTTGGTATGTGAGTATTGTATTAGATTTTTGGCTATGTTGATGGCACTCTGATTGTCACAGCGAATCAGTATTCAATCGATATGAATCCCATTCATTGGCCATTTTTTCATCAACAGTAGTTGGTGCAACAGCTTCCCATCGCAATGTAATTAGCTTCAGATGTGAAGAGTGATACACAATTCTGTTTTTTTCTTTGCCATGATACCAGGTTATTCCCTAGAAAGAAACATCCTCCACTCGTACTTCATCTGTAATCTAGACTCTCAGCCCAATCAGCATCATAGTATCCCACCAAATTTTGTTTGATGTCCTTGGTGTAACATATAACAAGATCAACAAACCCCGTGATGTACTTGATGATTCGCCTAACAACGTGCAAGTGTGATACTTTGGGTTTCGCCTGATACCTTGAGCATATTCCCACACTTAAATATATGTATTGTCTACTGGATGTAAGATACAACAGAGTTCTAATCATNATTTTTTTTTGGGGGGGGGGGGGAGTGACTTACTGTTTTTGGGGGAGTGGCTTACTGTTTATGTCAATTGTGTTAACCCAAAGTTAATGTGTTATGTTAAATGTTTGCACGTGTGTTTTTGCATATTACATGTGGTGTTGGTTTGATTGTTAATCTGTTGCGTTGACTTTCAAATTGATCGTGGAAGTGCTTGAGTGACAAACTCAGTCTGAAAGGGGGAGATTGAAGATGCAAAAGAAAAAGAAGATTATGGAAGTGCTTGTGTAACAAACTCAGTCAAAAAAGTGACGAATCTCATCATTGTATTTGGAGAAGAATTCTGAGCTCTTCTATTTTCAATTTATTGATTTGGTTTTTGATATGCTTTCTTCAATTATGCTTGTTGATTGCTTAACTAAGTCTGAGTAGTCTCCTTGTTATGTTTTAGGGATTTCCCAAGGAAACCAAGATTTGATAGTTATGGTTTAACATAAAGGATTGAAATTGTTAGGTTCTTAGTCTAGATTTGTTCATAATGCTTGAATTAAACTGGAAACTTAGTTCATTCATATTAGATTAATAAACATAAAAGAATTTGGATTAGAAATATGATCTAGTCTAGATGAGTAGATGTTCTTGCTTAGCGGGAGTGTTGTCTTGAATGTCTATGAACATCTCGAATCAGAACTTAATGCATGAATAAATTATCTGAATTTAGCGGGAGCTTGGCTTTAGTAATTTGATATAGGTATTTATAGTTCGGGAGGAGATTAATCTAGTTTTTGTCTTTTGAGATTTGATCTATTTTCAAAGTAAATTATGCATGTTAACCTGAGCTTCAAACCTGAATACATGTGGAATTCCCTAACGCATGATGCTTTCTTTAATTGATTTACAACCATTTTTATTTATCATTTTAACTTACAATCGTTAGAAAACAAACAACCTTTTAATTACTATCTTAGCTAGAGTCAAATTTAGAATTGAGAGTCGTACTGTTTGGTCTCTGTGGGAAATCAACCCTATTATGTACTATATTGACCTGTTCTCTGCAGTGTAGATTTAGAATTTAAATCATGAGCCTATCAACGATTGTTAGAACAAATCATCAGTGCGACTGAGTGATTGTGAGAGCAGATCGACATAACTAAAAAGAACTGGGTTTGAGCGATTGTAAGAAGCAGATCATTAGCGTGGCTGAGTGATTGTAGGAGCAGATCGTCAGAGCAAAAGAACTAGGTCTTAGTGGCTGTGTGGCATAACGTCAGCATAGATGAGTGATTGCACAAGCAAATCATTAGACATAAAAAATTAAGAGAATTAAAATGAGTGTAAAATAAAAAAAATATATTGTATTTGTGATTTTTCTTAATAAAAATATAGTTAAAGAAGAATTTATGTTTGTGTCTATCCTATTTACACTCTACACTCACAACTCATCACTCACCACTCACTACGCATAATTCACCACTAACCATGCACCATTCACCACTCACCAATTGAAAGTATAATTAGGAAAGATTCAAACTTATATGTATAACCATCGTTAGTGAATAACCTCCCCTAAAATCTCATCTCAGATGATTTTTTTTTCATTTTGAACTAGTATTTGAATTTTTACCAAAATTTATAAGTTTTGACTTCAATTTACAAAAGGATTTATATATATATATATATATATATTCTGTTAAAATCAAAAAGTTTAGTGGCTTCAAATTCTTACGACTACATAAAAGTTTATGTAAAACTAAACTTGTTATAATATGTATATTATATATATATATATATATATATAATGAATCATGTAAAATATTTTTTTTTAAACCGCCACTAATTAATTAATGTGATAGTTAAAGTTAGGGCTGACGATCTATTTCCACCCATGAACTATCATATAGCACCATATCCACACAAACTTAAGGCATCGTTTTGTTTCCCCCTGTAGTCAAAGTTCGAAACTTATTTACACCTAATTCTATTCTTACTAACTCGGTTCTTGGTTTAATTGGTTTACCTATCATACCCGAATTAGAGAAGACATAAACCGAGATTCTAAACCGAAAGCAAACCCAAAACCCGACCCAATAACCCGACGCCCTAAGTTCTATCCTTTAAATCGTGAAATCAAAAAAAGCCCCAAATTAATAAGAAACAAGAACCCTAATTTGTAATCTTCAAATTTCGATTCAGGAAAGATGGCGAGTATGAAGACCAACATTTCAGAAGGCTCTAGTGTGTCGAGTAGTTGTCGTCGAAGGGGTAAAGTCTTTGGAGTTCCTCTTCGTTGCTGGTGTGGTGAACAAATTGTGAGTAAGACATCAAAATCATACAATAATCCGAATAGAAGATACTTTCGTTGTGATTATGGTGCAACAAACAAGGTATGTAGTTTAATCAAGGAATCGAATTGATATTAGGCAATGTTTAATGAGATTAGGAAATCAAGGTATGTAGAAGATAATTGTCGGTTGATTGTCTTTAATTTTGTAACTGTAGCTTGTTGATGATAATCACATTTTCAAGTGGTGTGATGAGGCAATGTTGAATGAGATTGAGA
>OVBE01008809.1:0-16739 GCA_900406425.1 Iberis pinnata | reverse complement strand
TATATATATATATATATATATATATATATATATATATATATATATATATATAGATAGATAGATAGATAATAAGATATTATCTTCCAAGTAATTAATATTACAACACTAAAGAAAAAATAATGACAAGTTAAACGACAAATACAGCTTTACGGTATTCAGCAAGTGCCCATAGTGGGAAGGTGTTTCTATACGTAGCATAGTGTAGCATACATGTATTCATGAACACTCCTGATATTTCCTGCAAATATTTAACTTAACATTAACCCATAATTTTTACAACAACAAAAAAAAAAACATAATCAGATCATTATAAAGCTCAATACATTGTATATTTATTATGTAAAACACTAGAAAATTTATAGAAAAAATCAATATAGACTTGACCGAACCAAAACTGAAATTCTTGGGGATCCATACAAAAAATAATAATTTAAAAAGTAGTTGTTGTAGTATAGAAAAAATATATCAAATTTGAATATGAAAATGAAGAAACTATGTTACACCCAAGTAAAATAAATATCATAAAAGATAATAATATTTTAACGACGACAAAAACTATATTTTTCATCAAATGACGTTTTCCGATTATCTATATATGTAATTATTGAATTTTTTTTAAAGGAAACCCACAAGTTGGATCTCATTAATTAAAATGTTATATTTATGAATATTATTACCTGTTGTGGAAAGTCTCCATTTTCAAGTTGTGAAGTAATGATAAGTTTTGCAGCACGATGAAGAGGCATAGGATCTCTCTCGGCCTATTTGTATACACATAACAAAATAAGCATTAGATTTTCATGATAAATTTTTTGTTACTTAAATAATTTGTAAATGTAAGATTGAAAATATTTGAACCTGTCCTGTTTGAATCAAACCCATCATAGCCCATGCAGTTTGCACTAGGTTTGATTTGCTTCCTTCCAGTGGTATGTATCTCTACATACAACCCAATTTTTAAGAGATTTAATGGTTTAAAATTTAGGTGACACTAATATAAAAGGAGAATTTTTAAAAATACTACTCTTTGTTTCAAAATATCACAATTTTTTTTTTCCAAAAATCCAGAAATTTAAAATAGTTTTAAAACACTAAAACTAAATTCCACATCCCCAAACCAAACTTTTTTATATGACTCGGGTATCTGGGGCCCCGAATGACTCCAATTAGGTCCAAAGCGTCTGCAGTCGCTGAAGGTATCCAGGAGGACCGCCGAAATTCACCATATTTTAACTGACGGTGGCCGGGATTCGAACCCAGGTGGTGGAACTTACAATCGTGAACCTTTTACCACCAGAATTAGAAGCTCCGATTCTCCCAAACTAAATCTTAACTCATTCAAAACTAAACTTTATTTAGTCAACCCACCCAAAAATATTAACTTAGAACCTAAATATATTTAAAAGGTATTTTAAAAACAATTATAGGTGTAATATTTTTGAAATATAAACTAATTTTTCTCGTAGTTTTTGGAATTACTCAATATAATTTTAGTTTTGTTTTGATTAATTCATAAAGTTACCTGCTCAAAGCAAGACAAAGAGCTTTCACCCCAACCTCCATTTTCTTTTTGTATACTAAGCAAAAAATCTACACCTTTACGCATAGTTAAACAGCTTTTGTAAGTTTTACCAGCAGCTGCTAAGCCAGTAAGAGCAAACCACGTTGCGTATATGAAACAAATTCCCCAGTTTCCATACCTATAATTTACCCAAAATGAAAAAAATATAATAAGGTTTCTTTAAATAATGTTCATTATTAGACTATGTTTTAGGTTATATATGTATTTAAAGTTGCATACCAAGAACCATCTGATGTTTGTTTGCTTTCTATGAATTGTACTGATTTTTCGATTGATTTGATGATCTCTTTTGTCCTGTGATGTGGATAAAGTTGTTTAAATAGAACCAAAGCTTGTATAACTGCTGAGGTACATTCCACATACTCCCCCTCTACCATTACTTTTGTAAAAAAATCTGTTGGGTTGAGCAACTGCAACACCAGTTTTGAAACTTAGACATGATAGATTATTTTTGAGGAATTTTTTGAAATATCATTAAGATATTCAAATTCCAAAAATACCACACATTCCAAAAATTTCGAAAATACCACTAATTTTTTCTTTCCAAAAATACCACGAACATAATAAGTGAGTTTTAAGAATTTAGAATTTAACCTTTTTTTTTGTTTGGGTTCACTAACTAGAATTTGAGGTTTAGTTTTGAAGGGAGTGAAGTTTGGTTTTGGGGGTTTTGGGTTTAAATTTCAATTTTTAAAGATATTTTAAATTTGAGGTATTTTTGGAACAAAAACAATTTTGTGGTTTTTTTGGAACACACCTACCTTTTGTGGTACTTCTGTGAATGCCCCAGTATAAAATCTAAATTTTAGTTAATTTTTGTTGAATTTAAAATTATTAATTAGAGTTTAAAATTTAGTTTTGAGTTTAGTGTTGTAGTACTTACTTCCAACCATTCATTTGCACGGACGGGCTCCCATGCAGTAAAACCTCCTTTTTCACTCTACATCAAAGAGAGAGTTGTGTTTGAAAACATTAGTAATGTTTTTTCTGGGCAACATTAAGTTTAGATATATGGTTTTGCTTGTTTGCCAGTCGCTAGCGGCAGCAATTAGCAGCAACGATTAGTTGCAGCTGTTATCAGTCACTGGTTATGTTCGTTTGCCAATCGCTAACGGCAGCGCGATTAGCAGCCGCTTAATCTATTTTGAAACGCTAAAAAATCTAGAGACTAAAATTTTTAATAGATGGTCGCAGCCATTAGTCGCTGGACCAGCGACTGACAAACGAACGCGATTTTAATCGCTGCCGCTAATCGCTATCGCTAGCGACTGGCAAACGATTATGGCATATATATATATATATATATATATATATATAATCTCACCTGTAAAGATAACAAGAGATTAACAGAATCATATAATTGTTCAGGATCTATTTTCTTGCCAACAAGCTCGGTTGGCATCATGGAGAGCAACATGCAACACTACAAAACCAAACAAGTAGAGGTTAATTTGGGCTATAATTAATGGAAAAAGAGACATAAAACAACATATTTAAAATAATTAGATACGAATATAATATGGATATGCTAGCAAAAATATAAGCAAAATATCATAAACTTAAATATTAAAAAATCATGTAAGTCAAAAATATATATAAATACCCTTAGTTATTTTAAAATATAAAACTAGAGTTTTAAATTTAAAATAATTCTGTTATAGTATCAAGCTATTGTTAGAGTCTCCTTTAGAGTATAGTCACTGCAAGTAGAGTTAACCTCCAGATTTTCTGTTTTTTTTTTTTGTCAACATTTGGATCACAACAGGACGGTTCCTACACTATCATAGACGTGGGGACTCATGTTCGGGATAGAAAGATGTTGTTCCTGTTTTTTTTTGTCTGTCAACATTTGGGTCACAACAGGACAGTTCTTACACTATCATAAGCGCAGGGACTCGATCCCTGGTGGAATGGTGCTACTTGACTCATGTAGACGTATGAATACTATTAGGCCAATACCACTTCTCATGTTGTTTTTATTTATTTTTATGTTTTCATTTTCCTTTCTACATTTTTCCTAATTTAGTTAAATATACCCAAAATTTTTGTTTTGTCTCTCCGAAGTTTCTAAAACGTTCCCCAAAAAGTGTTATCCCTATTAACCATGATGTCTCTGACTAAATAGTTTGGGAAATTTTTATGAGACGTTTCCATGAAATACATGTTCTTTTGGAAAAAGTGATTTACGCCTTAAACATGTATTATCAACGGCTGATTTCAGATATCATAAAAAGTTAGAGGCCAAAAACTCAGAATTTTCATGGCATATTAAAAAAACTAGTATGTATCCAGGGAGACGACACAATTTTGGTGTCGTCCGCTTTCTACCTTCCTAGGTTCCAACAACTAATTTGATTACCTTCAAAGCTTCAGCAGTACAATCTGAAACCTGCCATCCATGATCTCGATCAGATAAAGTCCATCCTCCTTTGGAAATATGGCGATACATACTCTTAAAGTCACCTGAAGGGTTCTCTCTAACCTACAAAGTACTTTTCAGTTAGAAAAAATTTTGTTCACAAGGTAAGAGACTTATAAAAAGGATTTCAGACCTGAGACATTTTTATGTAATTGTGTCCTTTCTTCAGTACATGAGCAGTTTCTTCACGAAGATCACTAGCTATTATAGCTTGAATTGCAAACCCTGTATCCCATAGTTGAGTTCCAAAGCTCTGCATATTTGGAATTCTTAAGAAATTTTCTCAACTTACATACATTCTAAAATTTTGTTATATAAACCGGAACATATTTGACCACACACATAGACAAATTATAACTCATCTAACATATAACTAACTTGACATTGACATGTAATAAACATTCTTAAAACTTTTGGCTTATTTTACTAATTCTAATTTTCATATATTATAAAATAAAAATAAATATTTTAGATAGTTAAATAAACAAATATAAATCAATTAAAACCTGCATTTTCAGTCCATCTTCAGCTACCCATATGAAGTCTGGAATTCTAGCAAGATGTTTCTTAAAATGATCTCCATCAGGATTCTCAATCCAGCAAGCAAGCATACACAAAACCTGCATAAACATTTAAGCATGCAATTTATACTCCTTTCGGGATAATATATCAGTAAACATTCTCGGTCGCCTTTGCATTCGGGCCTCGGTATTCTATTTTGCTCTATCGGCTCTCATTCTGTTCGACGGTTGGGTGTGCTACTATGAAAATTTTAAAAATTTGTTTGTTGACCACGCTCGTGTCTTATTTTCACTCACATAATATCAAAAATAATTTTACGGTAGGTCATCCATCCTTAAATTAGTTTTTCGGTAAGTAACCGAAAAATTTAGTGACTTCGTTGACATCAAATAGTCAAATCAACTTTTTAAAACTCTCTGTTTTGTCATGTCATGCACTATTATTCCTCTATAAACAAATTTATAGTATCCATTACAATATCAACTATATTTTAAAAGGTTTTGATCAGTGTCTTACCTTCTCAACACATCCAATGGTAATATAATGGCTATTTTCATCCTCATAGTGTATATGTTCCATTGCTACCCGAAGAGCTTTTTCTCTTACAAGCTTGTTTAATGGCCAATTTGTAAGGAAAGGCTCCACAAAGATATGAAGAGTGTCCCATATCAAATCTTGAACTAAAGGATGAGGGTAAAACACATCTTCCTATAATAATAAATAATGTTAATGCTTGTAAATTTTCTCGTAATATAAGAAGAATTTGAAGGTAAAGTAATTTACTAACTTTTGCAAATAGACGACGAGCTTTATTCCAGTTGATTTCTTCATATGGTTGTAAGAGGAGTTCTTCACGCAATAGCTTGATAAGAGGTGTTAAAGGACCAACAAATCTTTTCCCATATAGGTAAGACATAGGCATATAAACCATGCGTGTATAACACAAAACTTTTCCTGAAATTTAATTTTGGGTTAAGAGAAGACATATAAATATGCATATGACAGTTTTAAGTTTATGCATATATGGAGTTTGGTTGCGCGCTAGCGTTAGCGACTACTAACATGATTATTGTTTGTTTTTTAGTTGTTAGCGATTGGTCGATGGTCGATGTGTTGTTCATTTGAATGTCGCTTATAGCTACTAATTGATATATTTTATAAAAAAATTATAAATTTATTAATAAATTATGTTTGTAAAGAGAAATATCTAATTTACATATTTATACTATATATAAATAAGAAATAATAACATAATTTATATCAGCAATTAATTTAATTTTTAATTTTTAAATTAGTTTAATATAATCAAATTTAATATCTTAATATTTTAAAAATATTTTGAATCTATTTAATGTTATTTTAAATTTTAAATATTTACAATCGTCATTGTTATTCTTTAGTTGTCGGTGCGACCTATCGCTAAAAAAACAAGTAATAAAAAATTTGAGTCTTTGTAGTTTGTTTTGGTCGTTGGATTCAATCGCTATAATCCCAACACTACTAAACGAATAATATTTGGCCACTATTATTGATCATTGTCGACTGTCAAACGAACATGGCTATAGTATAATCTCCCATGTAAGAAAAGAACATACCTAGATGTACTGGAATGAAAGAAGGTAGCAACCAAATCTCAGGAGGCATCGGGTTTGTTCCAGACCAATCATAGATTCCGAGTATCTACAACAAAAAGCCGATTAATCGGAGGATAGTACTAAAACATTCGTCATTAATTAATAATTGGTCGAAATCTTTTTACCGAGAGCCAAATTTTTCCCCAAGAAGGAATATATGTCACACCGCCGCGATCACGAATCCATTGCCTAGCTCGTTTGCACGCATTTTCTCGTCCTCCATTTGGACCTTCTCCAAGTATACGCAAGCATATGTAATTTAGCGCGGTGCAGAACATACCGCTTTTGCTCTCTACGTGCAATCCCCATCCACCATCTTCGTTCTGAAAAGTCATGTGAACAGATCAGTAGTTCAAACTCTATTATTTTAGTATATGAAAGGTACCTGATGACAGTAGATATGTCGAAGCATCTCTTTACGATGTTCTTCATGGAAAACCTTCTCGAGATGTCCTGTGATGTACAAACAAAATACCTGCAGAAAATTATCTTCGTCTCATTGATTCGTCTTGGAGATAACTACTAAAAGTTGAAATTATACAAATTGTTAAGATTTGTATACTTTCTCCGTTTTGTTTTAACTGTCTTTCTAGAGGTTTGTTTTTGTTTCAATTTAACTGTCATTTTAGGTTTTCAATGAAAAATTAATTGCGTTTCGCTATTCTGACCAATAGAATAATTGTAGTAAGTTTTTTGATATGTTGGTTTAGAAGATTTATTGTTGTTTTATGAAAAACGTAATTTTTATATATGCATGAAATAACTTTAAACAACAGTTATTTCAAAACATATGAAGTATTATATTGTTATTAGGTTATGGACTTTGACATTTTATACGAAATCCATTAGTATTGGTTTATGATTCACACTGTTAGAAAAATTTATTGTTATTGGTGAAATGGTTTTTTTAGTTTATTCTATAGCTATTTAAAAAAAAAATTATTTTGGTTGATTTTATAATTCTATTAAAATCTAGTGTAATAAAAAGTTTGACTAGAATTTGGTGTATTATAGTAATCCAAAAGGAACATACNATACCTAAAAAAAAGCCTTTTAAAAAAAAAAAAAAAAAAAAGAAAAAAAAAAAACATACCAATGGAGGAAGGAAGAAGAGAGGTCCGGTGATTTCTCCCGGCCAGTGGCCGTCGGAGGCTTGTAACGCCGAGAAGAAAGAAACTCCTCTCCGTAACGCATTCGTCGCTTTTTCATGACTTATGTCTTCGCCGTCGTCCATCTTCACCGGCGGGATCATTTGCTCAAATTTTGCTTCTTTTAAAAACTGTGCATTATAAATTAATCCAATCAACTTATACAAATATAAATATATATTTTTTTGTTCGGCATGGCCACTGTATTTTAGGTCCTAAAATTAGAAAATATTACATCACCAATATATTTTTTATATATAAATTAATAACGTCATAAATACAATATTTTGTTAATTTAAAAATATATTAATTTTTAAACATATTAACTAAACTAAAAATAGAAGAAGAATTGAAAATTATATTATTTATCAAATATTAATATATTAAAAACGTTATCTGATTATCTCTTTTTCAAATGACTTGCCTAAAATCGAAGTTTCTTTTGCTTATGTAACAAAAAGATCAACGTGATTTTGGTTGAGAAGTGTAAACTCTTCTTTTATATTTATTCACTATAAAAAAGATAAGATTTCATTTATACTGTAATAAAGTAATTTTAATTTATAATCTCACAGATTTTCTTTCATAGAATATCATAGTTAAAGTGTCAACACAGATCCTTTACACCATCCAAAACGGCAATTTAGGAAGTACAAATTATATGTTGTAATTAAATTATGAGATTTTAATACCAAAAAAGGTAATTAAAAACATGATTGATATGATTTGTAATGATATTTTGTTATCTTTATAAAACATTAAAGATACTATAAGCTTAATGTTTTGCTTATAGTATTATGCATGAACTTGTTTATATTTTACATAATGTCAAATATCATTCAAAATATTTATTTTAGTATTTAAATCTATATATTTTATTAAATTTCTTTAGGTATATAATTTCGAATATCATTCAAAAAAATTATTTTCATAATAAAAATATATATATATATATATTAAAACTTTTGTAAGTACATAATTTCAAATATCATTCTAAAAATTTATTTTCATACTAAAATCTATATACTTTAAAACTTTCTTTAGGTATATAATTTCAATATCATTCAAAAAAATTTATTTTCATATTAAACTCTATATATTTTAAAACTTTCTTTAGGTATATAATTTCAATATCATTCAAAAAATTTATTTTCATATTAAAATCTATATATTTTAAAATTTTCTTTAGGTATATAATTTCGAATATCTTTTAAAAAATTATGTTCGTATTAAAATCTATATATTTTAAAACTTTCTTTAGGAACATAGACACAACAATATAATATATATATATATATTACAATCTATTTAGATTTTAGTGCATTTATGTCATAAGACGTCACTTGTGAACAAAAACAACAAAACTTACTTGCATCCGCCACAAGAGATCACTAGAACCTCTAACACGAGAACGGTTGTTCAAGAAACTCCGGCGAGCTTCTTCCACGGCGGCTCGTTCCTCCGGTGTACCGGCTTTAGGATCAAATTCCCATGTTTGACGTCCGATGAAATTGTTACTACTAAACAAATACGGATCTTCTTCATTTCCTTCTCCTATTTTCAACTTCCACATAACTTTGATCCTATATTATATATATATATATATATATATATATATATGTCTATATTCACCAAGTTATATTATATATTTTGATAAATTTAAAGAGCATTTATGTAAAGATAATAAGATAAGAGAGAGAGAGTACTTGTGTTTGGTCGATGTTTGTGATAAATAGATAATTGGAAGTGTTTCATGTATATATAGAGTCGTGTCTCACCTACAAACAAGTAACATTAGACTTTAAAAATAAAATTGGACTAGGGTGTACAAAATTTTGAAGAAATTATAAGAGCCTTATTTTCTACTATATATTTGATTAAATATAGTAATTAGCTATTAATGCATTTTTTTCTTTTACTTTTTTGAATTAGATATACATAGAGATATTTACATCTTTTTTCTTTTATTTTGGCACACTATCGATGCATATTCATTTGTTTACTTTTGAGATGATTTTTTTTTAGGATTCCAAAGTGTTTTTTTGTCACCTATTTTCTTATAATTTATATTTTTGTTCAAATCCAAATATTAGTTAATTGTATCAAATTTGTTACGTCTCGTGTTGTTATTCTATTACATTATATAAAAATCTTATTTATTATAGTAAGATTGCTTTTGTAATATATGAGATCTTCATTGACCTTTTTGTTGACACATAAATATAAAGAGATTCTTATCCAGAAAAATTTAATAAGATATATGTGATGAAAGGCTAGAATTTTAAAAGACTATTTGACTTTATACAATAAACTCAAGGCTGAGTAATTTTTTATTTTTCTAAAAATACAATAAATTAAGGGGAGTATATTTAATGTGGAATTTAGAAGGATTTATAAAAAACGAAAAATTCATTGTTATTCAAACAAGAATTAAAATGTCTTACGAAATTCACTGTTATTGAATTAGTGAGTTTAAAAAGTCTCAACAAATATATTGTTATTGAAAATATTTTAAATAGTGGATTTTTGGTGATTTGATGGTATTTCAGTGGATTTTTTTAGTTAAAAATACAAAATCTAAAATCTCATAATTTTATATGGGATTGTACAGAATTTTAAAACAAATCACATAAATTTTTCTAATTCACCTAAAATCACCTAAAAACTCACTAAAACTCAAATCATATAAAATGTTTGTTTGATACACCCCCTAAATATAGCCTTTAAATTTTAAACTCAAGGCTTAATAATATATATTTTCTAATTTCACGCTTTCAAGCTTCAAAATATAGATTTTAGTAAAGAAGAAAGAGTATAAATATAAATTATCTATAACCCGAGAATTATTATAGGTCTTGCAAATTTAGACTCAAAATATAATTTTTAAGCATGAAATTACCGTGTATAATAGAGTTGTCTCAGTCTAGATCAAAGATGTTTCCTTTCCTCTTACCCCTAATTCCATGAAATTCAACTCACGAACTATCCAACATCACATAAATTGGCTATAAATCAATGTTTGTCTATCTAAATAATTTATATAAAAAATATAACTTAGTTTTAGTTAATCCAACTGAGAAATATAAAAGAGTTTTAGAAAGCTCTTTTTGTTGCTTTTTATAATAAGATGAAAGACACTTTCTGTTGTTGATTCAACGGGAAATTCTGTTTGAACGTTTTGTAGTTAAAAGCAGCTTTTTTGAAAAGACAATTTATGAATTAGGACCACGTCTTGTCTATTTCCCTTTTATTTATCTGTTTTGTATCCAACGCCATTCCTAGGTTCATAAAAGTTGGATAAAAAGGTTGTAGGAATTTAATCAGGAAACCATATGAATAATTTTCAATACACTTGTTATCAAATCGAATGCAATTACATATAATACATGTAACAATCATAATAAAATAAAATAAATCATCATTTAAAGAGATATAGCTATGACAACAAAAAATTTAGTTATGTAAAACCAAATATTGTATTCACTCAAATACGAAATTACTAAATTTATGACGCGAAGATGGTATAAATTAACTAACAATGCTACTCACCATTAAAAATATTAAAGATTTCGATCTCAACTCTTCTTAAATTAATTATTGTCACACCTTACCACAAAAAAACTTAAATGCCATGTTTTAGACAATATAGTTTCTTAAATAACAAGAATGAGTTGGAGACCGAGATCTTTAATCTTTTCTTAGAGTGAGTGATGTCATTGAATAGTCTACTCACCGGATTTTCTAATGGGACTAAAACATAAAGAAATGATTTCTCAATTCCATCCTCAAAAGTTTTTTATCCTAGCCTATGCCAACATAACGACTCCTCCTCAAGTGTAGTAATCATTAAACCACAACCACTTGATCTTTTAGACAATATAGTTACAGTTTAGGATAGGTCATACGAGCCACTAACATTGATCCAACATAATATAATTAAAAGTTTAATTTTGCATTTTTTCTATCGAAATTTGATTCTATGTAATTGTGAAATCTCGCTTCATAAAGATTATCTATTGATCCAATTTTTTGTCAACTTAACTATACTAAATTAGAAAAAATACAACCCATCAAAAGGTAGAACCAATCTCACACAGGAAATTACATACTTAGTTTGGGTATCCATTCTCTGTATTAGGAGAACATTCACTAGAACTATCATAAATGTAAGACTATTAAGACTCTTTATTACCTCTCCTGGAAAGAAAGAACCCATAATCTCATTTCCACTGTATTTTTCCGGTTAGGGATACGAACGCAAACGGTTTTTTTTTTTAGAGATTGCATGTTTAAACCTAATATAACTAAGTTGGTAAAGGGAAGACAACATAATACTCATAACTAAAGCAAAAAGTAGAAAAGATCGGAAGGCCAAAAATCCAAAATAGCTTCTGATCTTGTTGGGTTTTGACGTGTGAGACGGAATCATGCCATGTGGCAGAGATGCAACCGAGCGATGGGAATGACGAAAGACAGATAACCATCTCGTAGATTCGCTGGAAGGTACTTGCACAAAGATGACTCCAATATCACCGAGATCAAGCCCCGACCATGAAATGTTTGGATCCAAACTACTCCTTTATGATCGCTTAAGGCTCAATTCAGATGCAAGTCGCCTGACCGAATGAGAGACAAAATAAAAAGGCACATACTATAAAGTATATATGGCACGAGGAGAAGAAACTAGGAGACGATCCAATCCAGCCCTGTTTTGGTCCGAACAGAAAGTCGCCCCACCTGTTACACTGTGACCACCCTTTCTCTACCGTAAAAATACGATCGATCGATCCTAGTTGGATCGATCGATCCGTCGGACCATAATTCAAAAAGTCTTGAGATCGATCGATCCCTTCAAGGATCGATCGATCCTTTAGCACAGATTGCTGAATTCCAAATCGAGCTTATAAACCCAAGGTTCCTTACCCGATTGAGCCTAAAAAGTACAGATATGATTTTGAGGATAATGAGATGATAGGTAAGCCACCGAATCCACCAAGAAGACTTCAAAAGATGCAAGATCCTGGAAAATTTATAATTCATTGTTCGACCAATGACGTGGAATTCAAGGACTCACTCTGCGATACAAGTGCTAATGTGAGTGTCATGTCAAAGGCTGTTGTACAGAAATTGGGAATCTCAAGTATTGAACCATCTAAGACACCCTTTCAGCTTGCTGATGATTACATATAACTTCTAATGGATTCATATATAATCTGCTGGTACAAGTAGGAGGTTGTCTAGTTCCTGTTGATTTCCATATCTTGGAGATGAATAGAGATTCAGATATGCCACTAGTTCTGGGTAGACCTTTTCTAGCATTTGTAGGAGCTGTAGCTGATATGCCCAATCAGCGTATCTCCCTTACCAAAATGAAGAAAAGGTTATTCTACCTAGCAGTGCCTCCAAAAGGAGCATCTAGAATCACAATGGTTAAGGAAGGAAGGATGGAGCATAAATCTAAGATCAAATTTAATCTTAGAGGTGAGATTACTGAAACCTTGCACAAAGAAGCTCAAATCTCAACAAAGAGTGCACTCTCAACGGTCAAAACCAAGGAGAAGGTGAACTTAAACAAGAATCCTCAAGTGATTTTGATTCTTTAAGCACTAGTTGGGGATGCAATTGAGTACAAGGTAAAGAGCAAAGGTACTTCAAAACCTTTCTCAAAGGTCAAAGTTTTCTTTACCTTAAAATTGATGTGGCGAAGGATGTGATGAGTAAAATTTTGAAGATGGAGTTGTCGAATTTTGAAGCTTGTTATGGAGCATCTCTTGATGCTGATCCAACCTCATAGTAGAAGGTAAGTTCGTCAAGCTATTGACATTAAACAAGAGTTGAGTGGGAGGCAACCCACTATTTGGTGTTTTAAATTAGTGATTTCGTTTTTGAGTATGTTTGGTTTTAGTTGACTAACTTATTGATTTTTAGTTTGGAGTTCTTTGTGATTGAGGAAAATATCAGGTTCTACCCGGAGGTTCAGACTGATCGTCGGTGCACATATTTGTCTATCTAAAACCCCTAGAGAAGAACTGTAAGCAGAGATCGATTGATTTCTATAGAGATCGATCGTACTCCTTTTCAGGTAAGTTCCGATATTTACTTCAAACTCTAGTCTTTCTTAATTCCTTTAGTCTGGTCTTATTCCTTCTCCTGGATTTATTTTCATACTGGGACGGTGTGAAGTAAGTATGGGGGAGGTATATAGCTCCTAACTATGTCTTGTGTCTTATTGGATGTTTCGTCGTTCTAATGAAATTTTTCAATTTTTTCTTTTTTGACTTAGTCGAGTCTAGTCGAGTCGAAGGAACAATGACCAGATTTGTGATGATTATTAGCCTAGTGTGAGTTTAGAATTGTTTTCTATTTGACTACTGACTTAGATTAACTGATGCGTTTAGGATTGGAATCCCATTGATTGATTTATATGCTTTTGAAAGTTTTGGTCTTTTGGATTGTTGATGATTTGATGCTTGCTCTAATAGGATATGACATAATTTGATCTTAAATTCTCTTGCTTATGGTGTTGGTTATACTTTGAAAAGCTAGGTACTTTGCTCTTCAGTTCTCTGTAAAACCGACAAGTTCTTTCAGTGTGATATGAATCCTTTCTCTCCCTCCCTTCAAAAAAGGTAAAGAAAAAGGATTAAAAGCGTGATCTAGAAATCCGTAGTCAATCCCAGAAAAATCATCCTCTTAAAAAAAGAGAATGTTTAAAGCGCGGAAATGCGAAGAAAAAAAAGAAAAGCAGAGAAAAAAAGAAGNGGGGGGGGGGGGGGGGAAATGGTCAAGACCAGAACTCGATGGATGCTATGTTTGGTATGAGCGCTTTGATAGAAAATGTATTTAAGCAACATTGATCGATACCGCATAGGCAAGAACGCACTATTTGTACTTAACTGAATTTAGAGAGCTGGTTTAAATGAGTTGATAGTTTGATTGATTTGAGATTTAGAGTAGAAAGTTTGTTGTTAGTTAGGTGGCGATAAACAATTTATTTGCAATGTTTGTCTAAGATTAGTGTCTTTTAGTTTTTGATGTATGAACTTGGGGTTGCTAAGATTCTGAGAGTTCTTGTGTGGTCATTATCAAACCTCTTCTCAAGATTTGGTCTTGGTTTACTTATGGACAAGCAAATATCTAAGTTTGAGGGAGTTGATATTACTCAGTTTTAATGCTTTATAGTGGGTGTTTATACCTGCTATTTGGCATTATCCGAGTATTTTCTATGTATATTTGGCATATTTTCAGGTTTCTAGGTGTTTGGGATGTTCTTGAGCAAAAAGATGGATTTGTGCACAAAATGAATGCAAATTGGCATATGAAGATGCAAAATCCGGCAGAAAGTTCAGAAGTTTACCAATGTTTGAAGATGTTCTCATAGATGGATTGAGCTGAAAATTGGACACAAGATAGTCACGTGAGTTGGTTTTAGGTCAATTCATTAGAGCAATCAAAAGTTTTGGCAATTTTACTAAAGACTGGTCAAACTGTCTCGCAGAAGAAGCATGTGCAGAAAGTGTGAAAAGAGATCAATCGATCCAGGAAGGGATCCATCGATCCAAACCTCCTGGAAACTTACATAAAAAGAGATCGATCGATCCCTGCACCCGAGAATCACTAAAAATGATCCAAAATTACAATTATGCCATCAAGACTCATCAAGATTTTTCCTTATTGGTTTTATTTTGGTTTTCCTTATTTTTAGAACTATAAAAGTCCTAGGCTTGGTGTTATTTTCACACATCGCTTATTTTATTTTCTCATAGATTTTACAGAGAGACGAGATCTGAACCTTTGTTATTTGGAAAAGATTTCTAAACTCTGTCTTTAATTTTATTGATTTGGTTTTTGAATATGTGTTCTTCTTTGATTATGCTTTGTGTTAACGTAGCTATGTTTGAGTAGTTCGTTTGTTAGGTTTTAGAGTTTCCCAGGAAAACTAGGTTAATTGCTAGGGTTTGATAGAATGAACTGGATTTGTTAGGCTTTTAGTCTAGATTTGTTACTAATGCATGAATCAAACTCACAATTTAGTTCATTGATATTAGATTGATAAACACAAAGGGATTTGGTTTAGAGATCTGACCTAGTCTAGATGAATAAATGCATTTGCTTGCGGGAGTATTGTCGAAGGGCTTATGAACATATCAAATCTGAATTATATTGCATGTTTGAATCATCTAAGTACGGCGAGAGTTTGTCTTTAGTGATTTAAACATAGGATTTGGGAGAAGATTAGTCCATTGTTGTCTTTTGAGTTGAGAACTATTTTCAAAGAAAATCATGCATGTTAACATTAACTTTTAACATGAATACATGTGGAATTCCCTATTGCCTAGCGCTTTCATTATCTGTTTTACAATCGTTTTTATTTTATCGTTATTGCCACTTTCTAATCACAACCACTATTTAATATGTTCTTAGCTTATTTCGATTTTAAACTGAGAGTCGTACATTCTTGGTCTCTGTGGATTCGATCTCTCATATACCTCTGTGTTTTCTGTGCATTTGTAGTGAAAATTTTGTTATAATCATATATTTGGCATTATAATCAAATCGAATACAAGTAGTATATGTATAATACACACATGTATCGATCAGCATTTAAGAATGGCCATTGGTACATGACTAGCCAAAAGAGAGACGTGTACGGTCTTAGATGTAGTGAGTGGACAGATGTGAAGATAGCTTTCTGAAATTGCTCCACATGGTCGTATTGAGCTTAATGTAGTAACTTGACAAAAACAGAAGTGACGGGAACTAACTAAATTTGTCATCGTCAATGGCATGATTGTTTGTTTTGTTATCCTTAAGTCTAGTGATATGTGGTAAGTTTGACCGTATAGCCTCCAACGCTTTAAACGGTGATTTTAATTTCTTTGGCTATTTAGTAGTTATGATTTTTTTGTTTGTTGTGAAAAGGTAGTTATGATTAAAGTAGCTATTTAGTTTTTGATTTGCCATTAAAAGAAGGGTTGACTTTATTAGTCAATTTTGTTCGTCCAACTTTTTTCTTCTAAATTTTGGAGCTTTTCATTTTTTTACATAAATTTAAATTGGTCTTTATCTGATCTCCTCAACTATTTGTTATTATTATTTTACTCCCCCTACAAAACGATTTTAAATACTAATTTGCGATTTAAATTATAAAATTAAAGTAATAACAAATCGCGTTTTGGTTTAACCTAATAAATCTTACGTTAAAATATTTATAATATATAATCTTACGTTAATATATTTTTAATATTACTTTTAAACTAATACAAGTATACAACAAAAATATGTTAAAATCAATTAAAATAATAAAAATAATAAAAATAAATATTTAATAATATTTAATTTATTATTTTAGTTTATTTTCAAATATTTTAACTAAAATAAATTAAATATTTTATAATACTATAATATTTGAAAATAATAAATAAAACTAAAAT
>OVBE01008808.1:0-16739 GCA_900406425.1 Iberis pinnata | reverse complement strand
TTATAGGTGTGGAGAAGGACTTGTGCATTAAAGAGATGTATGGAGCAATTTTTGGAAAAAATTTGGAGGTATATCGGTCGCCTGACCGATGCACAATTTAAAAAATTCCAGGAGGTTTTATCGGTCACAACATCGGTCAGGTTTAGACCGATGTGACCATATCGGTCATGTGCATCGGTCAAAACTGACCGATGTGGGTGACCGATGTGGGTTGTCCGATGCAAAAACTAAAAATTCCAGGGAGTACTATCGGTCACTACAACGGTCATTTTTAGACCGATGTAAGTGTATCGGTCAAGAACATCGGTCTAATGTGACCGATGCCAGGTACAAATCTCGGTTCCGGCATCTAATTTTCGGTCCAATTCGATTTTTTGCCAAAACCAATCCGGTTTAACTCGATTTTAAAGGCTTCTTCCCCCTTTTCTCCTAAATCCATCGATATCTAAGGGTTTTCAAGACAAAGTTCTCTTTCAAACTTTATTTTCACTCAAATTTTCTTGCAAATTAGTGAGGTTTTCTATCCTATTTCGAAATCTTCTTCATCTTTGGACTCAATCTCCCAAGTTTCTAACTCAATCAAGCAAAGAAATCATGGGGCAAACAAATGACAAACCAAAACCGACAAAAGAGGATAAAGGAAAGGCTATTGCGGTAGACAAGGGCAAACCCAAGCGTCAAAGACGGGACCCTACAACACCATCGGGAGGAATAAGCATAAATGAACCATCACAAACCGGTCGTTCGTCAAGAACAAGTCGGAATGCTACCGAGGAGACCAAAGAAGTGATTGCAACTGTCCAAGAAACCGTGAATGTGCAAACCGAACAACGCAAGTCAAAGCCTAAACCTCGTGCTACGCAAGGTCCAATGCGAAGAGACACATCCAAAGATCCGACTGATGCCCAACTTTATCGAGCTCTCATGGAGACAGAGTTTGTTGGGACTACCTACCCGGATTCGGACACATTGAGAGAGTTGTGGATATTTGATGACGTTGAGATGATCTTGAATGGCATGGGAATAGAAACCATCCTGGGTATGCGTTTCACCGCTTATAAGGAACTAACCTGTAAGTTCCTCGCCACATTGCGAGCATTATATTATGAAGGTCAACAAGCTGATGAGGATGGTGGTGGAAGGATTGAGTTCCAAGATTTGGAAGGAGTTGTGCATGTTCTAAATTTTCAACAAATGGGTGAGATCTACGATTTCACAATTGTGGGTTGTGACAGTTTTGAGAAAGCGGTCGGCGAGAATGACCATATTTGGATAGTTATCGGTTCTACACCATTCAAACCCACCGTCACAAAGACCGCTCTCATCCGTCATCCAGCAATCCGCTACACCCAGAAGATCTTATCTCATTTGTTCTTTTCAAGACGGGAAGGCGGCAACCTCCTAGATAGCAAGTTGCGGTTCATGAGATTAGGCCTTGCTCATCTAGTCTATGCCGAACAAGGCATGAATGGGCTTTTTCCAGGATTGGACAACTTTCAGCCAAATCTAGTGAAAATATTTGTTGAGCAGCTTTTGACATTGAGAGTGTGGGGTTGGCAAAGGAAGGATAAGACTCCCCATTTAAGTATTGGAGGATGGATCACTCCGCTCTTGGCGGCTTCGGACATTCCTTTACCGAATTACGGAACCGAGCCAAGATTCATGACTATTCCTTACCTCACCCGAGCACACTTTCTAGTTGGGCGAGTGAAGGTGGACGGAATTCCGAGGTACATCTACAAGTTCACCATTCGATACGGTCAACCCGTATCTGTCCTCCTCCCCAACATCGACATCACCTCTCTTGCAAACGCCAACAACGTTCGTTTCCAACCAGAATACCTCTATGATCCGGCACAAGCGCCGATGATGGAACCTCTACCTCGTTCACTGCACCCGGATCCTGAACCTCATCTTCAAGACGAAGATGGCACCTTATATGGACCATCCCGGTACTATCCCGGATCTTCTTCTATGCCGCTCAACCCAGGACCATTACGGGACTTATATATGGAGAACAAAAAGTTGAGCCGATAGAGCATGTTTCAAGACCGCACAACGAGGAAGCTGGTGAAACAAGTGAAGAAGCTTACGGCGATTATTCTCAAGGGTACAATGTGCCAGAATTGCGGATCGGATGTTCAATTTGACCATTATCAAATGCCGTACCAACCCGAGCATCAAGATTCGCAATCAAACATGGAAGTGGATGACGACCAACATGGAAGAAGGAACTCGTACCACGGAGAAGCGAGTTCCACACATGCCACTTTCCAACCACGGAGTTCGGTTGATGAATCGGGCCGTCAAAGACGATGCCGCCAACAAAGAAGGATGCCGACCCCACCACAACCTCAATCGGATAACGAATCCCCGGCTTTCTCCTCCGATGAGGAACCTTTTGATCCGGAATTCCCCTACTATTGAGGTACCATCTCTTTCACCTTTGTACATACATTTGCATTTCGTTTTTATTTTGTCTTTTTCCTTTCTCTGGATTTCTATCACACAAGGCACCTTGTGATTTAAGTTTGGGGGAGGGACCGTAGCTAACTTAGTTTCGATTTTTGATCTTATCACGCATTTTCATTGTGAATAGTTAAGGTTTATAAAAATCCATAAAATCGAAAATTTTCAAAAATCTTCAAAAACATTGCATTTAGTTTTATTTCATTCTTATTTTAGGTTGCATCTAGTTGCATCACTTGCATAGGAAACCAATGATGATAATTCCTTGCAAAGCCTAAGTTCTAGCCTTTTGAATTAGCATCTAAAGTGTGATGGATAGGATTGAACCTACTAGCAATCTCGAAAAGTCTTGAAGTTCATGTTTTGAATCTTGATGTTTGAAAATCCATTGGTTTAGTCTCGAACCTTGCTAGTTTTAGATTGTCTTCACAACTATTTGAACCTAACTTGAATTGTTAATTAGCANGTGGTTTAAGGTTTTTAACTTTTATAACGGTTTAGTCACCCTAAAACCGAAACACTTGTGGCTAAACCGGTCATTCTCATTTTTAGAATGATTACCCTCTCCACCATATGATCCCAAACCGAAACACTTGCGAGTTTCTTTTTCTTTAGTGATTGATCGCAAAAACTCAAGAGTATAAGGGGCGACAATTGAACACTTCCATTTAGCTAGATTGAAAACATTATCTAGTTCTTAGGAAGGGTACTTAGAATGGAGTATTGGGGGTTTGGGTAGATCTTAATGTATTGGGAATATTATCTAAAAGCTTGGTTCTAATTCTTGTTCTAAAAGATAAAGATAGAAGTAGATTGGTAGTGATGTTTCAAAACAAGAATGTTGGGTAAATGAAGAAAAGGAATGATCATGTCTCACTAGTTTAGAAATAAAATAAGAAAGTCCCTAAGTTTAAAAGAAGAAAGGCTCTAAGTTTCATGAAAGGAGAGGCTAGGAAATCACAAAAAGAAATCAACAAGTTTAGCCTTAGAAATAGAAAGTTGCAAAAAGAGCTAAAGCATTGTCTAAATGATACAAGGGAGAGAAAGAAGAAACTAGTAGGACAAAAAGGAAAAAGCCTAGAATGAAAAGACTCAAAAGAAAGTGTTGTTTGGGAAAGTTTAACTCAAAAAAGGATGCGTACAACTCTTGGATGTTGGTAGATTAAGACTTAGGAATTGGGGGATGATTAGAAATGGAAGTTTATAGATTGAATGTTTGAATGTTTGTATCAAAATCTTACTGGTTTAGACTAAACATGATTCACATAGGATTAATGTGTTAGACTTTACCTGAATTTGGATGATATCTTAAGTACTTAATGACATAATTAAACTTAAGTATTTGCTAGAAAATGGATTAGCAAATCTCTGTTTATAACCAAGCCTTACTCATTAACAAGTAGATAGACCTGTTATGTTCCTTCTTCGGAATTCATTTTACTCAAATGTGATAGGTATGCCTTATTGGCACCACTTTATTGAAACTCCATATCACATAGAAAAGCTCATTGCTTTCTGAATAAAGTCTTGAGAATTCGACTAGCCAGTACCAATTAGTCCGTATTGAAGTCATTATTAATGAATTTTGCCTTTGAATTGCTCATGATGGAATATCCAATGTCTCTAGTTACAATTACTTTATCCTTCTTGAAAATAAAATGTATTTCATGCATCGCCATGCAATCTTCCAACCAATATAACAAGTAATAATATTTATCAAAGCAATACTTTAGCCTACAAAGAACTTCAATCTTTGTATTAGGATGTGGAATGTTGTCAATTTTCAGTCTTGTAATCGAAAACACTAATCGATGGATTAATTTTGTTATCATTACATCATCCAGCCATGGCATTATCCGTTGTAGGATTTGGTATTAAAAAAACCATAAACTTCCAAAGAATTTTATTGGAAGAAAAACACCGCCAAACAATATGTGCTGCGGAATAACACTGAGAAAATCAACCATTGATAGGAGATGAAGTTCATTTACCGGAATAATACATTCTAAAAAAGAGAGAAGACAAATGAAAAAATTTCTAATGTTGTTTTCGTGAGAAATGATACTCAATCAAATCCAAATTGTATTGAAGAAATGAGTTTAATATATAAATTAAAAAAATACTAATAGAACCGACAGGGCGAAGCCGCCGGTAACGGAAATTGTTTTTGAGTTTCTTTATTTTTTTCAATGTTTTTTTCTATGTTTTTAAATGCTGACATGGCAACCATAGACAAAAGTTTTGGAAATGTGAGTTGGAAGCATTAAGAGGCCTTGATTTGTTCCTTTAGTTTGGTATAATAACTAGAGGTTAATGAGGATTATTTTTATAAAATATAAATTTATTTAAATTTTGTGAATAAATACGCACGCTTTGCTATTTACATGTTATTTACCATATATAATATTAACTTATTGGTAGAATATTGAATTTTAGTATTGGTTATATAAATTTTTATTTTGATAATTTTTAGTGAATATATGTTTCAAAACTGTATAGATTCAAGGCAAAACATATTAAAAATACAAATTTTTATCCAGCACAACACCCTATACGTTTCTCACTTTTGTCTACCGTTATGCATTGATGAACCAAGTTAACAAAAGCATATCCTGCTACGGACTATATTGAATCTTTAAGAATCAAACCACGTTAAACTGTTGTTTAACGTAATAGTCTTGTTTAGACATCAATTTTACTAAAAAAGAGAAACTTCTTTAGAATTTGGGAGAAATGTTTCATGAGTCTTGATTTTGGATTATATATTAAACTCATTTCGATTTTCTCAACAAACCACAAAGCATCACTAAAACAACATATCACCATTTAAAGATTAAGTTCTTCTAGCTAGCTATATAACTTGAAAACATATTAATCTAAAACTCCCTATGTTTTCTCAATTTCATGTCTCATATCTTCACTACATGACCAAAACTAAAGAAATGGAATATGATTTACTATTTTCCTTTTAAGAGAGAGACACATGTAATAATGCCATTCAAGTTAATCTCGTTTAACATATAAAAATATTCCACTATAAAATTGGAGGAACAAACATGAAGTTATCAACTAAAGTCAAACACAATTTCCTCTTTAATATGAACTCCTTCCTTCGTGAATCTCTCTTGTAATCTAGGCATCTCCCTTCAAAACTATTCATGTCAGCTTTCACATTTCCATCAATCTTTTGATTTTTAATGCATTTCTAGTGGGGAGATTCAATGCGTAAATGTGAGAATATCTTGATGTACGATCCACCGCTTCTCTTATAGTCCACAACTCCGAGAGATTTACACATTTCTGCCGTTCTTAGCTAAGTTATGATATCCGAACCGCTAATGTCTAAAATTTTCCATAAACTGTCAGCCAAAGAGATGACCACGTCATCATCAAGTAACTTTCTTCTTTTAGCAATGGCTAAACAAAAAAGATCTTAGCAAGAAGATCTTGGAGTGAGATATTTAAGAGGATTTTGTTCTTGAAACAAAAGTTGTTGTAAAGTAATTTTAGGGTTTTCAAGTAGGTGCATATAAAGAGATAAAAGTGTTTTGGAGTCGCTAACACTTTAGATCTTTATATTTGCAAAGTCTTACATTTTTTTGGCTTTTATTCAGAAAGTTGTTCTGGATGAGTGTTCTTTACTCCTTATAGGAATCACGGGTGTCAGGGTGTGGGTGATTTAGATTAAAAGTTAGAGTTTATTAAACTTGTAGGTGACAATCTGAAAGGGTGTTTAAGATTATGTAAAACATGTTTGTGTTGAATCTTTGTAGAAAGATTAGACAAATAAAGTTTAATAAAGTGGTTTTTTTGTTAAAAAAAATTGTTGAATATATTGTCATTCTTTATACACTATCAATTGGTATCAGAGCATATCACCAACTAAAGGATTTTTTCTATCCTATAACATATGAGATCTTGTGGCAAGTAAGGAAAACTATCAGCAGTTTGATGATTAACAAACCATTAGTGCTCGATGCTGATAACTACGGTTAAAGGAAGGTGCAAATTACTCAAGTCGTTCAGAGCATTGATATGGATGCATAGATTGCATTAGCAGAAGGATGAGATCCACCTAAGGAACCAAATGAGAAAGGTGAAATGGTGCTAAGACCCATGAAGGATTGGACTCCCGCTAAGAAAAGTGCAACTAAATCAAATTCACAAGCATTTACCAAGATATTTACTTCTCTACCTATTGATGAATTCACTAGGGTTAAAGGTTGTACAAGCGCCAAATATTCATGGGACATTATGAAAGTCTCATATGAAGGAACAAGCAACGTGAAACGTACTCGAATTGATATGTTGGCAACTTAATTTGTGACACTCACTATGGAGGAACATGAAACTGTAAATCAATTCAGTCGAAAAATAACTAGAATATCGCATGAAGATTTAGTGCTTGGAAAGACCTATAAAGAAAAGAAGCTGGTTAAGAGACTTCTCAGGAGTTTACCAGACACGTTCCAACCTCACATGTCTGCCATTGAAGTAGCTCTTGATTTAGATACCATGAATTTGATCAAGTCGTAAGAATAATGCAAGCTTACGAATTTAAGATCAAGAAAATGGAGACGACGGTAGGTAAAGGAATATCTCTTATGTCCACAGAAAAGGTTACTACTCATGGATTTGAGTTGGAAGATCATGTTGGTCTTGTTGTCAAAAAATACTTCAGAAAAATCAAAAGAGGTCAAAAGAAGAACAACTTTAACTCAAATCGGAGAGATGAATATAGAGAGATGAAGAGAGGAGAAAAACATTTTCTCGAATGTGAAGGCTTTGGACATTTCAAAGCTGATTTCCCAACTCTGAAGAGACGTGGTACGATTCAGTGCTATGAATGCAAATGTTTTGGCCATACCAGAACTGACTTTGTGGGAAGAGTAAAATAAAGTGGGAATGATAAGTCGTTAGTACGTTGGAGTGAGAGTGATTCTGATGATGGAAACGAAGGAGACATTTTGAACAATTTTGTTTCCTTTCTTGGCATCATACAAGAGGATGATAATGAACAAGACAATGAATCTAATGAGGAAACCAATATGTCACCTGAAGAAGAAAACAATTTTTGGTTAAGTACTTGATACTGAATGTAATGAGATTAAACGGTTGACCTTGTTAATTGATGGTCTAATTAATGAGAAAAGGAACTAAAAGAAGTGATAAACAAGGAGAAACAAAAAATAAACTTTCTGAGGGAAGACTACAAGAACAGTTATGAAACTTCAAGATGGTGAGTAATGGAACAAAAGATGACAAGCTGTTGTCTGTTGGAAAAATGAGAAAAGATAACTGGGGTTTGAACTACAATGGAGGTAATCAGTTTAAGGATACCAGGTTTGTAAAAAGTCAAGGAATCTCACAAGGCAATCATGTTGTACACAGACAGACGGCTGAATATGGATCATATCATAGGATTGATGCTGGTATTGTGGAAAACCAGGACATTTCAAGTACTACTATCATCGGTTTCTTAACAGGGTTTCATCCCTCATATGTGAAATTTTTTTTCAAGAATGTCAAGTGGCGCAACAAGGTTTGGGTATGGAAAAGTGATTTGTACCCAAGGTATAAGAAGGTTGATAAAATGGAAACACCAAAAAGGGATGAACATATTGTTTGTCATGTGGCCTTCTCATCATAAGAAGATACAACAGAAGAGTCATGGTATTTTGATAGTGGGTGCTCAAGTCGTATGACTGGAGTTCAAGGAAAACTGGCCAAGTTTCAAGAGGTCCCTACGGGAAAGATCACATTTGGAGATGGTGCTAAGGGAAAAATCAACGGAAGAGGGATGACTAGTGGAAATAAACAACCAGAACTTGCTGAAGTTTATCTTGTGGATGGTCTTAAAAGTAAACTTGATTAGTATCAGTCAGCTGTGTGATGAAGGACTAGAGGTCACATTAAGGCTATCAATGAAACGGGTGGAATCAAGTTGGAAGGAGTGCAATCAGGTAAAAACTGTTACATGTGGAAACCAAAAACCATGTGTCTGAGTGCTATTCAAAACTCTGAAGCACAACTGTGGCATCAGAACTGGGTCACTTGAATATGCGAACACTAGTTAAACTAGTTAATCATGAAGTTGTTAGAGGTGTTCCAAATATAAGCTCACATGAGCCATTTGTCTGTGGACCATGTACACACGAGAAACAAATAAGAGCATATCACAAGTCTGTTTTAGATGTGAAATCCTTTGAACCACTTGCATTAATTCACATGGATTTGATGGGAACCATTCAAGTTGAAAGCCTTACTGGGAAGAGGTACATTTTGATTGTTGTTGATGACTTCACTCGGTATACATGGGTTAGATTTTTATGAGAAAAATCAGAGACACTGGAAACTTTTAAGATTTTGCCACTTCAACTTAAGAATGAGAAGAGTGGAATCAAGTCAATACGAAGTGACCATGGAGGGGAGTTTCAGAATCAACTGTTTGATATGTTCTGTCAAAATCAGGGAATTGTTCATCAACATTCAACACCTCGAACGACACAACATATTGGAGTTGTTGAAAGGAAGAATAGAAAAATACAGGGAGTGGCTAGGGTTATGCTACATGGAAATCAAGTTGTCAAACACTTCTAGGCTGAAGCAATTAATACAGCATGCTATATAATCAATCGAGTGTATGTTCTCAAAAGATCAAACAAGACTTTGTATGAAATGTGGAAAGGAAAAATACCAAGTTTGGGATATTTCCATATCTTTGGATGTATATGCTACATCCTAAATGATAAGGATCATCTTGGTAAGTTTGATTCTAGGAGTGATGAAGATTTCTTTCTGGGGTATTCAGGGACAAGTACTGCTTTTCATGTTTTCAATAAATGCACAAACATAGTTCAAGAAATGTAAATGAGGTTTTTGATGACTATTCAATCTCTAGAATGATGATTCACAAGATTCCATTAAAACCGTCTGCACAGAAGGATGGTGTTTTGCCTCAAGGTAATACAACGACCGTACCAGATCCAGCTCCTATCCTTGAGGTACACAGAAATCACTCCAAAAACGATGTTATTGGTGGGATTCAGGGAGAGGGGAAAGAATCACCAGAGGTAAACATATTGATTTCAAATAATTAGTTGCTGGACAATCGTCTGAATCAATCATGTTCTCTGCATTTGAATCTATAATGGAACCGAAGACTCATAAAGAAGCGTTGGAAGATTACTTCTGGATATTTTCTATGCAAGACAAATTGAATCAATTCAAAATGAATGATTGATATTACTCGGTTTTAATGCATAATAGCGGGCATTTATGTCTGCTATTCTGCATTATTCCGAGTATTTTCCTTGCAAACTTGGTGTATTTTCAGGATTCTAGATGTTCGGGTCGTTTTGGAGCTTAAAGAAGTATTTCATGATATTTTACAGCATTTCAGAACTTTCATAATGTGATCTAAATGAAGAATGAAGGTGCACGATCGGAAAACACATGTGCCCGATCGGGCAAATGTTCCTAGAAGTTTTCAAAGAAAAGGATCGATCGAGCAACTGAAGAATGATCGGGAAATAATGCAATGTGCCCGATCGGGCATAGTGAGATCGATCGAGCAAATGCCCTGTGAAGAACCCGAATTTTGCAGAATTTACACTAAAGTCTTCAGCTTTATCCCAAATTTCCATACTTTATTATTTTACTTTTTAGAACTATAAAAGCCTTTTGGCTTAGGTTTTATTTTACACACTTTCATACTTTGCAACTTTTAGAGCTTTTACTAGGAGAAAAATTCCTGAACCTTGTATTTGGAGAAGAAATATTGAACCCTATTTTCAATATATCTATTTATCCTAATTTCATTATGTGTTCTTCTTTGACATTGAATTGTGTATGCTTTGCTATGTCTGAGTAGTTCCATAGTTAGGTTTTAGGGTTTCCTAGAGAACCAGGTTTGAATGTTAGGATTAAATTAGTTTCATCACCTAGTTCATGATTATAGGTTGATAAATACAAAGAGATTTGATTTAGAAACCTGACCCAATTTAGATAAATAAGAGTTTTTACATGCGAGAGTATTTCTTAAACACTTATGAACAATTAAATCTGATTTTTAATGCATGATCGAATTGTTCAAAAGATGGCGAGAGTTTGTCTCCAATAATTCGATCATAGGTTTTAATATTCCGAGAGAAGATTATTCTTTATTCGATTTTCATGTTGAGAACTATTTTCAATCAAAATCATGCATATTAACTTGACTTTAAACCTGAATACTTACGGATTTCCCTAATGCCTAGCATTTTTATATTATTGTTTTAAACCCTTTTTTCTATTCATTTTGATTTGCTACAATCAACCTCTTAATCATTCTGCTTTAGCTTGATTCAAAACTGAAACTGAACGTGTACTTTCTGGTCTCTGTTGATTCGATACCTAGCTTTGCTACATTGAACTGTTCTTTGCAGTACTAGTTTAGGATTAAATTATAGACCTATCAATGATGTCTGGGATCTAATTCCAAGATCCGAAGACGTAAATGTGGTTGGGACAAAGTGGATATCCAGAAATAAAAATTGATGAATCCAGAACAATTGTCAGAAATAAATCTCGATTGGTTGCACAAGGTTACTCTCAAGTTGAAGGAGTTGACTTCGATGAAACATTCGCTCCAGTTGCTCGTCTTGAATTAGTCAATTTTCTGTTTGGAATGACATGTACTCTAAAGTTTAAACTACATCAAATGGATGTAAAAATCGCATTTCTAAATGGGAGAACAAGTATATGTGGAACAACCTAAAGGATTTGAAGATACACATCATCCAGGCTATGTATTTAAACTCAAGAGAGCATTGTATAGACTGAAACAGGCTCCCAGAGCATGGTATGATATATTAACAATGTTTCTTCTGAATCAAAGATATGAGAAAGGAATAATAGACAAGACGTTGTTTGTATTACAGGAAAACAAGGACCTGGTTATAGTAAAAATCTATGTGGATGACATTTTTTGGTTCCACTAAAGATCACTTGGTCAAGAAATTTGTGGAAAGTTTGACTCACGAGTTTGAAATGAGTATGTGTGAAGAAATTACGTACTTTATAGGGCTGCAGGTTAAGCAATCAGAAGAAGGAACTCAAAGTAATTATGCAAATAATATAGTGACAAGGTTTGGGCTACAAACTAACAATGAAGCAAAGATTCCTATGGGTACAAATGAGAAGCTTTCAAGAGATGAATCTGGAGAGAAAGTTAATGATAAGGTACACAAAGTGATGATTGGCAGCCTTTTAAATCTCACAGCAAGTAGGCCAGATATTTGTTTCTTCGTAGGTATATGTGCATGATATCAAGCACAACCAAGAGAATCTCATCTAGCAGCAGTTAAAAGAATAATCAGGTATGTGAAAGGAGCTGTCAATATGGGAATCTACTTCACCAAAGATACAAACAAGAATCTAGTTGGATATTGCGATGCTGACTGTGCAGGATCATTAGATGATCGACACATCACAAGTGGATGATGTTTCTTCATGGGGAATAATCTTATTGCATGACATAGTTGTTAGCAAAACAATGTCTCACTATCAACAGCCAAAGCTGAGTATATAACACTAGGAAGCTGTTGCACTCAAATAATGTGGATGAAATAGATGTCTGCTGACTATGGTATGAACTTGGATTCTTTACTTGTTTTATGTGATAACAAAAGTGCTATAAACATTGCTAATAATCCAATGCAACACTCTAAAACTAAGCATATAGAGATTAGGCATCATTTCATCAGGTTATTGATTGAGGAGAAACTGATTGGGATTGACCATGTTAGCACAGATTTACAACTTGCTAATTTATTCACAAAATCTTTGGATTTTAACCGTTTTGATAATCTAAGAAAAACTATAGGTGTTTGTCAATTCTAGTTGGTTTAGCATGCTATAAGAGAAAAGATAACAACTTACATATGAGTATTCTCTGGATAGTTTGACAAGTCGTACTAAGCATGTTTGTGTAGTATATTGTAAAAAACAGCTGCATGTCATGCCGTTCCGAAATGATCAATGTCAAAGGGTTGTAAATATTCATACCAGGAGGTCAAAGAGCTGAGAAGAGCAGTGTGATTGGTGTTATTTTTTAAATGATAAAGGTTTCAGATTTTGAGAAGCCAAGTGATACATTTGAAACCCAATCACACAATGTGTTGAAAAAACAAAAATCACTCTTCAAAAGAAATTCCAGCTTCCTGAAGAATGAGTTTATGAACAGAGACTTGAAAAAAAATTCAGAATAAAGGCATGATAGAGTGAAAGACTAGTCACAATGTCACCAAACAAAGGTATGAGTCACTTAAAGGATATCTCAATTAAAAAATGTGGTCTAACTTGAATCCAAAACAATAAGCTTAATAGACTCACCCATTAGTTTTTTCTAAGTTTTATTGATATAAACGTGCTGATAAGGTTAAATTGCAAGTCTGGGTCACTTATGAAAGTTTTCTCGATCAGAATATGCTTTAATATACTATGATCTAAGAATAGACAATTCGGTAACGTGTTTTTATCTATCATTTGGTGAATTTAAGTTGTTTTGTCATATATGAGTAATTGATTTGTTAAGTATTTACAGGCCCAAAAAGCCCATTTTTGAAAGAGGAAAAAGAAGATCAGAAGACGTTGTGGTATTCTGGGAAAATTAAAACGAGAAGCTAAAACGATTATTTTTTCCAGAAATCGTTCAAACTACTTCTTTATCTCTCTCACAAACAACTTAGGGTTTCCAAGAAAAGCAAGAACAATAATTATGGAGAATTATCATGCAAATCTTCAATGATTCATGCAAGAGGAATGGATCAGCCGATTGTTCAGTCACCACCAAGCTCACCGATAAAAGCAGCATCTTCTTCAAAGATAGAGTATAAGACTCCATACCTGCTCTTGATGAAACACCAACTCCAGTGAACACATGAAGGATTCTGACTGTCTTCAAAGGCAGAATCTATAGAGCTCCATTAATCAAGGAAATCAATGAAGAAGAAACATTGACCATCGAACAACATGGAGAAGATGAAGAGTCTCAACCAAAAGAAGAAAAGGTACCCATTGATGAAGCGACACTTGATATTGATCAGTCAACAGAGCCAATATAGGATTGTGCTTCGATTATGGGAGAACAAGTTCAGGTGCCTGTTTGATCAAAGACGGTCCTCTCACTGTAATCAAACAGGCACCTGAAGCGCCACATTGGGATCATGAATTAGATATTATTGTTGCAATAAAATTTGATGAGGTAATTGTCCTGGATGAGGGTAAGAGTGAAGAGCAACCAATATGGACTCGGAAAGAGCATCTCGGTTATGAAAGTAGAAGCAGGTTGAAGTTCAATAGGAGGTCGAGGTGAAGAAACCAATAAAAGAAACAAGATCACCTACATTTGATCATACCAAATTCAAAGACAAAATTGTAGGAGAAAGGTATGCTCTCATTTCCACGAAAGAATGTCTGGAGGAAATTGAGGTAATTTTTGCAGCCAATAGTAAGGTTAGAAAGATGATTAATGAGGGTGGTCTAAGCACCACTGTGGAAGGAGTTTTATGCAAATTTTTATGCAAATTTTCCAATTGACTATGAGGATGCATAGACAGTCTACATTCAAGTCAGAGATTGGGTCTACTGTCAGCTTCCCGGATCAACTCTCTGTTTGGTTTACCTGAATTTAATGATGTTCAAAGCTGAAATCAAGTGGCTGCAATTACTAATGAGAAGTTGGTTGTATTTCTAAGCGGAGGATCAGTGAAAAGATGGCCTGGTTTTATCATTGGAAAAGTGACAGAGGATCATCGGGAACTCTATAGGATCTACTATAGGAATTGGTACCCATCTAAAAATGATGGGTACATGCAGCCTAAGCGTGCTATGATTTTTTACAAAGTGAAGCACAAGATTGGGTTCAATATGGGGATCTGATGTTTGAGCACATTGTGAGTCATACAAAAACTCTCGAGTCCAAGTTTTTTCATCATTTCCAAGATTTATCAGTCGCCTCATTGACTATCAACATCTTTTTGCTAATAACCTGATGCCAAACCACTAGCCATTGCATGACCGAAGGAGATTAAGATTGTACTTTGCAAAGATAGCAAAAGGGCTGACTCCTCAAAGGTGTCAAAACAGAAGGTTGTGTTAACTAGGTCGTGTAAGTCTAAGGCCACTCCAAGTCTAAAGGTGAAATAAGAGGTGTTGCCTCAACCTCAAAATTACACAAATCTATGCGGTTGGCAATTCAGATGCATGAGAACGCTTTGGCTACAGGTAAGTATTTCTTCACTATCTAACAATGCATATTTTGTTGTTTTTGACATTATGTCATACAAGCAGGGGGAGAAAAAGATGGAGAAGAGATTGAATCCGACTAGTTGATGGAGTGCTAAATTCAGGGGGAGAGCTGAAGCTGAAGCTTTTTTTTAATGTTTTTTATCGGTTTCTACTTTGGTATTCTATGGTGTTGAGAGTTGAACCACAAACTATTTTTTCTGTTATCAATGCATAGTTTTTTGGTACCTTTTGGATACCCTTATATGCTCTAATCATCTAGTCTAGTTGGATACGGTTGGCTGTTGATTTTTGGATTACATGAAACGAATAGATGCTTGGTTATGACATCAAGTCAAAATGGGGAGATTGAAAGTGTGGATTCAACTGAAGAGTAATCAAGAAGTTGAATGAAATCAGAATAGTGATTTGAAGAAGATTTAGAGACGCGAATGCAACATCTTGTATTTCGTAGGAAAGCAGATAAGATACAGAGTCATTAAAAAGAGAGATACAGTGGTAAAGATCATGATAAAAAGATTGAAGATCTAGAACAAAAAGATTTAAAGATCGAAACAAAAAGATCTTAGCGAGAAGATCTTGGCGTGAGATATTTAAGGGCATATTTTTCTAGAAAAAAATTTGTTGTAAATTCTTTTTGGGTTTTCGGGTAGGTGCATATAAAGAGAAAGAATTGTTTTGAAGTCGCTAACACTTGAGATCTTTATATTTGCAAAGTCTTATGTTTTTGGCTTTTATTCATAAAGTTGTAATAGGTGAGTGTGCTTTACTTCTTAAAGGAATCACGGGTGTGGGTGATTTAGATTAGGAGTTAAAGTTTATTAAACTTGTAGGTGACAATCGGAAATGGTGTTTAAGATTATGTAAAACTGTTTGGGTTGAATCTTTGTAAGAATATTAGACAAATAAAGTTCAATAAAGTGGTTTTTGTTTGTTAAAACAAATTGTTGAATATATTGTCATTCTCTATACACTATCACGAATACCCTATAGAAACAAAAATTCAAGCAAACCCATGATAAAAAAGAGTAAAGCTTTCATAGAAGATCTTTTTCAATTCTTTCATAGGTTTGAAATTTTTTCTGCAACTCTAGCTGATTAGTATTTCAAAACAATAGATCCAAATATATCAACGATACTTATAAGTATAATAAACTAATAACAAAAAATTGCTTTTCTCATTAGCATCACACTACATTGAGGGAGCACAAAAAGATAAAATGATTACACCTTAGGGTAACAATATTACAAAACAATTGGGAAAGAGTTTCAAGGAGAAATCAAAAGGCATAACTTTAAGAGCTTTCAAATGACTAATGGCTCAAAATATCATCGAGTTTTGGGATTAATTGTTTAGACACAACACTCTTAAAGTGTATCACGACACGTGAAAACAAGATTTGGAATTCATATGCAAGGAATACAGACAAAGAAGACAATAAACACTACAAGAAAAGAAGGGAATTTCTTACAGAAATTCGTGACGGAAAAAATCCATCAGAAATAACCGACGGAAAACATGACGAAATTAATAACTGTCGGAAATTCTTGACAGAATTAATTTCTGTCAGATATTCCTGACGAAATTAATTTCCGTCAGATATTCCTGACGGAATTAGGGTCCGTCAAGAATTCGTGACGGAAAAATTCAGTCAGGAATTGCTAACGGCCATATTCCGTCATGAATATGTTTAAAACTGTCGGAAATTATGGCCGATATAATCTATCCGTTATACTAGCCGTTACCAACGGATATATTCGATATTTATGACGGAAATTTCCGTCAGAAATCCGTAAGAAAATTTTCTATATAACCAGAACACCTTCACTCATCACTTCTCAAACAAATTCACAAAATTTATAGTTATAAAATGTCTAGTCCTCCTTATTTTCGATCGTGGATGGATGGTGAGAGGGTCAATCCAGAAACAAATCTTTTGAATGAGGAATATGCGAATGATGTCATGGAATTCATGGAATTA